>VVHJ01005523.1:10136-23481 GCA_015107715.1 Tylochromis polylepis
AA
Organism: Tylochromis polylepis; assembly: GCA_015107715.1. Lineage (NCBI taxonomy): Eukaryota > Metazoa > Chordata > Actinopteri > Cichliformes > Cichlidae > Tylochromis > Tylochromis polylepis. The sequence continues at coordinate 10,139 of VVHJ01005523.1, forward strand.
GAAGCCAGTTTGGCAGTGCTTGTGGACTTTTAGGAGGTTGACTACGGGCAAAAATGTGAAACAATGTCTTACACAATAGTTTTAGTCCAATTCCGAAACAGCAAACCTTTGCAACTTGGCTAGAACAAAGGTACACTTCACATATGAGAGTTTTACATTTCATCCTAATCCGACATTACAATCTATAATGCTTACACATTTCAATTCCTGTAGTTCAAATTGGTTTACAAAAGCACACTGACGATCTTTTACAATGTACAAGACACAGTTAACCTACAGTAACTATATTATTGGTGCATAGACAAAATTGAGAGAGGGTGTAGCAAAAAAATCACCAATTTATTGCTTTAAATTCTAATATTATTCCCCCATTAGATTTGTATTGATTGCAAAACAACTACAAATTGTTTTTTTCCACAGAGATTTTGAAGAACCGAGCAGAGGTATTGCATTCAAACTGATTCAAAGAGATAAAATGTTCCTTCCTGACGAGATGCAAATGTTCTGCACTTTGAAAAATAAAGAACTTTCCTTTCCACATACAGAAAGTTACATCACAGAGAGATGACTTTTACTCTAAAACAAGTAAAAGACTAAATTCAATGAGACAGAAGTAAAACAAAACTACAATATCTGGCCAAAGCTGCTCACTGTTTCAAGTTCTGCTTCCCCCATCATAAAGTAATAACCTTTACTAACAAGGGAAGGGCGACGGGAACACACAAGCATTCTTCAACAAAACAGGATAATGTTTGCCATCATGTTATTCTAAATGCAGAGTGCAGATGGTGTTGTTCCCTCAGGTCTCCTGCGGCCTTGTTGACAAGCGGCTGAAGTAGCGGTGATGGCTATACAGGCCTCTGCATTTTGCTCTCCCTCTCCCTGCGTTTCACCTCCTCTCTGTAGCAGTAGGAGCAGTAGTTGTCTGTCTCTGGCCTACCGTAGAAGGAGCAGTTCTCCCTCTTGCAGCGGCGCTGCTGAAAGCAGTACAAAGGGCTTCCAGAGCTCCGCCCTTTGGTTTTATCTTGGTTGAGCCAGGTGTGAGATGAGTTGTCCTCATCGGCAAACTCAAGGCAGTCCTGAATGTCTCCCGCATCGAATCCATTGGTGTAGGTGTGGGACTTGTGTTCGCCAGGCATATTGTAGGACAGCGAATCTATGGTGTTAACAGTGCGGACCCCTGACAGGCGAGCAGGGCTATAACTCTGGGATGAAAGTGTGCGGTTCTGCTGGGGGTAGGTGGCGCATGTCTTTAGAGTGCCTACCACAGGCTTGTAGGGGTCATCTTGGAAGATGGAGGATTGCATGTTGACATCTTGTAAGTGGATCACGCTGTGCCTCTGGATGGGCGGTGTATGGCTGTAGTGGGCAGACACAGGAACAGGCCCAGGTCTCTTAGCACCAATACTGGGGGAGGAGTAAGGCGCAGGGGTTGGGGCCGGGTGAGAGACATGGTGCAAGGCTGTAGGTGGGGTGAGAGGAGGGGCCGGGACAGAGGCAAGAGGGGCTGCGGGAGTGGGACTGTTTCTGCCCTGCATCTTGAGACCCAGCGGGGGCTGTGAGTTGTTATAGGTGTGTGTGTGGTGAGGCAGGATGGGAGAGCAGCTCTCCGGAGGCGAGCTGTCTGATCTCTCCCTCTGGAAGACACTCTCATGCTCAGGCTTCTTCACAGCTACCTCATTGGTGACAGCAGGCTTCTTTTCAGCCTCCTTCCTCTTCTGGTCCTGCTCCTGGCTGAAGCGCTCCTGGGCATTTGTCAAGTAGTAGCTGATCATCTCTTCGTGGAACTGGTGTCGATGGCTGGTGAGCAGGAGTCCTGCAAAAATGAACTTACGCTCCCCCTGCATGGCAGCCCGTAGGATATTGAGGCTGAGCTTGACATCGGTGCTGTATTTCCAGTTTTCCAGGGTCTTGTCCCCTGAGCCTTTACCTGCACTGTCCAGTCTCTCAGTGGGGGAGGAGCTGGAGGGTCTGTCCCTGTCTGTAGGGGAAGGGCTAGTGGCCTTCTCAGAAGAAGTGGAACTTGCAGACTGGCCTGAGTCCTCCTTGCTTCCCTTGGTTGACTTGGACTCCTTTTTCTTTGCCTTTTCTCCTCCGTTCTCCCCACTGCGACCTGAGCCAGAGTTAGATTTGTTCATTTTGCCGTGAACAAGGCCACCCAGACCTCCCATGTTCTTCTTCAGCTTGATTCCAAGGGTTTTGCTGAAGCTACCTAGTTTGTTGGCTACAGAGTCGGCCCGGCTTTTGTCTTTGTCTTTGCGCTGCTTGTCTTTATCCTTCTCCTTGCTGGGCTTGCCAGTGTTGACGTTAGAGTTGCTGCCGACAGACTCGCGGTCAGAGTCCATGGACTCAGCCAGAGACTGGACATCCTCACCTGCGGAGGCTGTGGGAGACTCTGGTTGAGCCAGGGGAGCCTGCACAAAGACACGCAAACACACACGACTGAAGAGTTGTTCAAAATTCACGTGTGGATTAGAAGCATGAAGATTTAAGGGGAAAGCTCGCTGCAAAATTTGACCTACATATTTTCAGTGAATCCATCTGAATTGTTGTGGAGTTGTCCAGTTTTTGAAATGTTTGCTATAGAGATGTCTGCCTAATAGAACGGCACCTAGACCGCACTTGCCTTGTGGTGCTCAAAACATACAAAAAAATATTAGCGTCTCTTGACCGACCTTGTAGCTAGTAGTGAGCAGCTTCATGTAGGAACTACTTTTCTTCTACCAGACTACACCTGCTGTATCTGGGTCATGTTTTCTGATAAGAAACACTGCTGCCGAATTTTTCACTTCTATTTTAGGTACTTTGAGCACCACAAAGCAAGTGCCTTCTACTTCCATTTTTTAAAGAGAAGAAAGACATATCTACAGATGATTTTCCAAAAATGGAAAATCATGGATGGATAAACAGCACTACAGACCAAATATGCATTTTTAATTTGGAGGTAAACTTTCATTTTCATGTATTCCCAATGAATTCCAGACAGAAAAGAAAAAAAAAATCAAACAAGTATAATTGCCTGTTTTCTATTTTTCATAACCAGTCAACACATAAATGCCTAAGATTATTGCGTGCTCAGAGTAAATAAAACCGACTGATTGGACTCTGGGGTTTCCAGAACATCTGGAATGGTAGAGTCCCTCCACAGCGCTAAATTAACCATGACAAACAAGACACACTTGTGTGAAGAAGAGAAAAAATGTTACCCTTGTTTCAGATGGAATTCGGATCCATGTTACATTCATGTAGTTGTGCAGCAGGTTTAGTTTGGCCTCCAGAGACAAGATGAGACTGGAGAGGGGGGAAAATAAAAACATGAATCCACGATTAACAACAAGCAGCGGCTACAACACGTGTGTGACAATTGTGATGAATGTTTACCAAAATTTTGTGGCCAATTACTATAGCATTTGTAGAAAATACTGACAAACTCTTTGAACCATCTTGCACGAACGTGTTTCATTGTTCAAATGCAGAAGTGGAACCAGGGTGCAAACAGCGCCCACAACATACTGAGGGCAATATAAAATCTTTTCTGCGTATTTCTGCTTTGTTCATACTACAGTTTGTTGGGAGGATAAAATGACACCCTGACTGACAGGAATGTGAAACAGAAACTTGCATAAACTCTTTCCTCAGCTCAGGCTTTTGCTGCTTCAGTGAGGCCCTACCTGGGAAACCCTATGGGAACCTCACAATTTGCTCTCTCAGTGCTCTCATTCTTTTGAAGTGACTTGATGCTGAAGAAAATAATCTGAATTAAATCCTCCACATAGCACTTTGTAGGTGAACAGGCAGGACTCTCCTGGCCTGCAGGTTTTACCCTCTCACGCCTTGTGATGCTGCCTTAACAGTCAACATCTCTGTGCATCTTGTTGATTAGGATCGCCGAGTGATATACTGTACAGGACTTACTTGGCTAGCTTTGCATTATCATTGTCGTCCCTCCCCCACTCCCAATCCCTGCCAGGGTCCACAGCAAAATGGAGTGCCAGCAGCTTGTGCTCCGAGTCGGTCAGCGGGATAACAGCTGGAAAACATGAGATTATCAGAACATTAGTTTGGTCCAGCTTTACCACCGGAGACAAAATAGCATGCCACCACTTCTCTCAAGGCCATCGCACTGTCAGAGCGAAAGCAAGCGACACCGTAATGACACACTAGAATAATACCATGTTAATGATCCCAGATGCCTGTCAGTGTGGGGTAAAGTATACTGGAGGTGTATTCACACTGTCATTTATTTTTCAGGCAGAGAAGTGACCATGACCTGTGACTGTCATTCAAGATGACTCATTCAAACACAGAAGGGCCTCAGTCAAACTTGATTGTTTGTGATGTAACGCAGACTGGCGCATTTAGTCTAGTCTAAACAGATTTATCTTTTCAATGAAGAAAATGAAAGGAAAGAATTTCTTCATTATAACTTGGGTTGGAGCTGGTCTGGAGCCCCCAAGTGTTTTATCATATAATATAACTGAAAGTTCTAAAAACAGTAACCAAATAGACCTTATGGTGAAACTGTTTTATCAATTACTGCTTCCAAAATCATGACTGAACGTGCAATCCCAGCCTATACGCTGAAATACAGATGTGCTTACGTGTCTGCAACACTGAACAAACTCTGGTCAGACTGCTCTTACTAGAACTGTTCAGTGCTCTCCTATTCTTTCACTTAAATTTGTGTGGCATAGTGTTAACGTAACCAAAATGAATAACAGCCCAAAACTACTAAAATAGGACCAACCACTGCATAAACTAAACTCTGGAAAAGTTGGGACATTGTGTAAAATGTAAATAAAAACATGTGATTTGCAAATCTCAGAAACCCATATTGTATTCATAATAGAACAAAGAAAACATATCAAATGTTTAAACTGAGAAAAATGCACTATTTCAAGAACTATATGAGCTCATTTTTAATTTGATGGCAACAACACGTCTCAAAATAGCAGGAACGGGGGGCAATGCAAGGGTGGAAAGCTGAGTGGTACTAAGAAAAAACAGCTGGAGGAACTTTTTGCATATAATTAGGTTAATTAGCAACAAGTCAGCAGCATGATTTAGTATAAAAAGAGCATCTTAAAGAGCCAGAGTTTCTAAGAAGTAAAGATGAGCAGAGCTTCACAACCTGGGGAAAAAAAAAATCGTCGACAAATTATGGAACAATTTCAGAATAATGTTCCTCAATGTAAAATTGTAAAGACTATAAATATCTCATTATCTACATTACATGATATATTAAAAAGAATCATGCCAAAAAACATCACTGGATGCCTGTGATCTCCGGACTCTCAGTTACCACTGCATTAAAAACAGAGATGGCAACCACTATATGGGTTCAGGAACACTTCCAGAAATCTTTGTCTCCACAAATGGAGGTTAAAGCGCTATCAAACAAGAGGCCTGGGCTGAAACTCATTTAAAATGGACTGAGGCAAAGTGGAAAACTGTTCTGTGGTCAGACGGGTTTTAAAATGTGAAATTCTGTTGTTTTTTGGGGGGGAAAACCCACATGCAACATCCTCTGGACTAAAGAGAACCCTCAGATTTGAATGTATAGGGTTGCATTAGTGTCTATGGAACTGCCAGCTTGCATATTTAAAAAGAAAGGCACCATGAATGCTGAAAGGTATTTACAGCTTTTAGAACATATGCTCCAATCCAGATGACATCGTTTTCAGCGAAGGCCTTTAAAAATGCATACTGCATCTGTTACAACAGCATGAATCCCAGTGCTGAACTGGCCCGCCTGCAGTCCAGACCATTTACCAACTGAAAACATCTGACGCATCATGAAACAAAAATATGACAAAGATGACCCAGGAGTGTTTGAGAATCCTGTATCATACAGCATTGCTCTCCCAGAAGTCCAGTAGCTGGTCTCCCCAGTTCCCAGAGCGGATGTTACACAGTGGTAAAAGATGGCCAATTTTTTTTAAAGCGTATTGCTGCCATCAAATTCAAAATGAGCTAAAATTTTTCTTAAAATAGTACATTTTCTCCATTTAAACACCTGGCCTGTTTTCTACGTTCCATTTTTAGTTTTCGAGATTTTCAAATCATTGCATTCTGGTCTTATCTAAACACAATCCAAACAATTTCAGATCTTGGTAGTTCTACATTTGATTGAAGCTGCATAAGCTAAATTTGGTTCAGTAATAGACTGCAATCAGACACAGCAGCAGAGGATAAGAGCCGGAGTGCTGAAATAGTTCCATTCATGCTTATCTGATATGATCAACCACTTAGAAGCAGGAAGAGGTTTCAACAGTAATCACTGGACACAGAACATAAAACAGACACCTACCCAGCCTCCTCTTGTGGGAAATGTGCTTACAGTGTACACAGTGCAGGCATGTACAGTACTTGTTTTGGTCTGAGTGTGTGGGTGCCTTTTAAAACAACCGTACATAAGGAGGACTAACTAGACCTCACTGGCCCACATGACAGCTCTCCTCAGGCTACCTAGTGTGGGGGTTGTTGTCCACATGACAGCAGAGAGAGGCAGGCTGTTCAGGCTGGGGACATTCCAGCCTTCACTGTCAGACCCAGATGGAAGATGCAGTCTCCTCCCTGCTTCATCAATTCTTCCACTGCCAATAGGCTGCTCTGCTCTGCAGGCTTCACGGAGACACGGATACCAGCAGCAACTGCGTCCCTGCACGTCAAATCCTCACTCTGTGCCCTCTTGTGTGTCTTTTTTTAAGTTCACATGCATAATGAAATGTACACGATTAATCATGCCAGGTGTCAAAATACTAGCGGGACATGCATCCTCATGATACTTGAAGCTCTTGAGACACAATCAGTCCAGCCACACCCACGCCAGCGTTAACCTGATTACTCATATATCTGGCACCATTAGTCACAAATAAATGCCTGCTGAGTAAATATATTAATAAGAGCACTGATGACAGACATTTGTCCTTAGAGGTCAACTTTGACTGCTTGCAAATCACGACATATTAAACACATATTAAAATAAATAAATGCATGACCTATGCCTGCAGCCACACCGTCAGGCGGTAATGAGCACTGGCATGGCAGCGCTGTAAGCTGAGAGGAAAAGTGGTTTTCTTCATAGATGTTTTTTCCTAGAACAGTCTTGCCCAGAAAAATTCAGTCATAATCGCAAACACACACACACACACACACAGCCAGGCAGAGGACAGTGAACCAGCTCCCACTCAGTTCCCACTCGGGTCATACAGCAGGCAACTGAGGTCTGTGAGGTGCCGTCCGGGCTCCCACGATGCAGCTGTCCTTCTTTCTCGCCATTCCAAAGAGCTGTGTGTGCTGTTGTTCCCATTTGGGCCTGGTCCAGATTTAGAGATTCAACATTGCCAGTTGAGCTCTGGGGGACTAAAGTGTGCTGTAATGTATTTACTCTCCCTGTTGGCAGCCTTGTTTTGTTGTCCTTGAATGACCGATTTCCATACCTTATGGATGAATGACATCACAGCGCTGCGTGGTATGCAAGCTGTGCACTCAGCAGCATAGCTGATAGCCTGCCTCGCTTTGCTAAGTTTGCAGTTTGATTCGGAGAGATACAAACATACAAAACTTGCGTGTGACATGTAAGGAAACAGCTGCTGGAAGTTAAAAGTCAAGTGAAAATCACTTGATTGGCCATAAACATATTTGTCCTACTTTTTTTTGTTGGTCAAACAAGACATATAACTGCATGTCTTTGCAAAACAGCAGAATAAGATGTCAGTGTGGCTTCTCCAACTCCCCTTTTTCTCTCACTTAGACAAAGTCACCTTTTACAAGGTTTGATTGGCAGCAGAAACACTGAGCCAATGTTTCCCTCTGTTTAGAGATTCAAGAACAATTTGTACTGTCTGGAAAATGCACAAATTTGAAATTCCTGACTTTGGTCACTCTGCACAGCTGCAGATTTAAAGGGCTCAATTCACCAGAGTAAACAGCAGTCATGCATATAAACAAGTCTGAGCCTTTTCCCCAGAAAATCATGGTGGATAATAGAAGTGAATCACATCTGAAGTAACACAAAACTAGAATAAATACAATTTTAATGGCCATTCCCATATTGTTATAATTTATACTGTAGGCACAATGTCAAAAACTCATGTTCACATGTTGTTTTCAAGGAGCCAGACCTTCTTGTATTCTTTAAAAGTGGTCTTGAGCAATAGTTCTCCCGGCTTTCTGAATATTTCCATTTTTTTTAAGACACTGGCTGTTTGTTTACTCTTTTTTAAAATCAAATCCTTATATCTGACCATTTTCAGAGGAATGTGTTTTTTTTTCTTTGTTATGCCACTGACCTATGAGTCACTCAAGCATAAAAAAAGGCATCAAACAAAAGGGATGAACCAGTTTTGTGTCTACACATAACAGCCAACTTAGCAAAGAACCTATTTTAAATTGTATTTTTAGGCACTTTGTTGCTAGCAGCCTGTCACAAAAACACATAATTTGTTACCATTTCTTACCAAAATACCAAAGATAACAGTTTGAGTGGCATACAATAGTAATTTTGCACCAACAAAGTACAAAAGAGCTATTAGGTGAAAACTTGATGTGTCTTGGCATAGTATGCAGGGTCTTTAAAAAACTCTCAGAAAATGGACAAGTGGAGGACAAAAATAAGAAGTGACAGTCTTAAAAAAAAACAAAAAAACCAAAAAAAAAACCTCTACAGCAGATGAACTGGATCTGAAAAGTCAAATCCTTGAGAGATAGGAAAAAAAATCCAGGCAACAGGCCTTACAAAGTGATGAATCCGAAATTTAAAAATTTCCACAGAGCAGGTTAGGTGGAGGTTCTGTCATGGTTTGGAGCCAAGTGGTGTTGGTGGTGTTACTGCCAATGCAGTAAAAACATATATGCATAGAGAAACACACAGTGGAAATTAATGTGTCATGAACTGACCTCCCCAGACCCATGATTTCAACATTACTGAAGCAGTGTGGGATCATCTTGACAGAGAACAGAAGAAAAAGCAGGAAACATCCAAAGACCAGCTTTGAATGTCCATCAAGAACTCCGGAGAACTATTCCTGAAGGCTACTTGAAGAAATTACAATAAAGCTTGCCTAAGAGAGTTCAGGCTGTGCTGAAGAATAAAGGTGGGCATACCTTTATACCTATACTGTATTTCTGTGTATGTTTTCACATATTTCAATAAGTCACTGCACCTATTTCCCATTTTCCTAGCAAATATAAAGAAATGAGGGGTGCGTCAAGACTTTTTCACAGTACTGTATACTGTTCTTTTTTAATAGATGTGAATCTAGAGAGAAACTATGTAGTTAAATGACACTGTTTTGTAGGTGGTCTTTGTATAAAAGTTGTCCATTTACTTTTCATTCAAGAGAGTGTTAGAAGTGTGACGATGTGATGCCAAAGAAAACCTGGAAGTGTTTTGGTTTTAGGAGCAGAGCTTGAAATAGCTCCAGAGTCTTCCAGAGGGTCAGTTTCTCTCATAGATTTTTTTTAGCCGCAGAAGCACAAACAAAATGATGAAAGACAGCAAGTGGCATCTACAGAGGAGCTAGTCATTATTACACAGCAGGTGACCATAGACAACACAGAAATGTGCACAGGTCTCTAGGTTCACCCGACTTCCTTACCCAAGCAAACCACTTGACTCCTGAGAAAAAAGGGAAAAAAAGGAAACACCAAAACTGCAATAACCTCTGGCTTCAGTCACTCCTCACGTGTTGTTTTTTCACCATCCACCATCAGTGCAACCCCAGAAGTCATGCAGGCATGCTATAAAAGGAGCAGAAGCATGATCTGTCAGGGTGATTTAGAGTCAGGTTACTAGGAACGACTCGACTATAATCTTCCATACAGAGGGCGGAATAAAGAGCCAGTATTCTAACCCAGTCCCTGACACCTGAACACACACAAGGCCAAGAGCCCCTCGGATGCTCTTCGCTGTGGAAGGGGGAAATTGAGAGTAAGCATCCACCTGAGACGTCCACACAGTGGCCTTACTGTCAGAAGAGCAGGTTGGTTTGTTGGGGCCCCAAGCATCCCGGGACCCTGCCCATATGTGGTGATGTGGTGAGGTCTTCGGGGCTGGCTGGGTCTGGCTCTGCCCTAATTGGCAGTGGAAGATTAGGTCTGTCAGTCAGACTGGCTGCCTGTCTGTCTGGCATCTGTACAGAGATATGAACCAGCACAACCACACAGTACTGCGTTGAGAAATTTACAAATTCTATTGAAATGCAGACGCACATTATAATAATGTGTGCATAAAAGGGAAATATACATCATACATTTGCAGATGCTGACACTGAAACACTAGTGAAAGCAGTGCAGAATTGTATAAGAGCCATGTAGTACGAGTTATCACATGGCATACTGGGGAAAGACTGCAGACGAAACATTTTCTGATCCTATCGCAGTACACTGTGTACTAGAAGGAAAAAGTACAGCCACGCAGTGGTGTTGTGATCAGACTGCTGTGTGTTTTTTGGACATATGCACCATCTGGTGGACAAGAAAAGAATCCATCAGCCTGCTAAATCCCCAAACACTAGTGTAAGTATTTAGTAGTTCTGGGCTGTGGAGTGGACTGGCTTTGATGTGCTGCTGGGGCATTAAAGGGAATGGCTGCAGGGCAGGAATGGCAGGTTAGTAATCATGTCTGTCTGCTAGCCTGCAGTGGTCATAGAGGGACTTAATAACTAGGTTGGTGTTTGATGACCCAGATTAGGACCTTGAATATTCAGAAAAGCACAAGAGAGAGAGAAGAGGAAAGGGGAAGAATGAAACTGGTTGTTCACTTGAGAGTGAGAAAAAGAGACAGAGACAGAGTCAGCCAGCTGCCCCCGCAAATGACACGTGAGTTCCACCCACTGAGTCAGATACAGAAGAGTGCCGTGACTACTAAGACTGGTTGTCAGGGAGATCCACTCTGTTTATCAATTAAAGACGTCCATGTGAGAAATGCTCTGACCTCAAGAGCGAGCAACGCACCCAGAGTGGGAACACTGGCATTTGAATGAACAAAATAAGCCTTGCTCAACACAAGGGACAATCCACACTTCCTTACCACAACATAACACAATCAATATGCTCTGCACAGCACCGTGTCGCAAATTCCTGTGAAAGAGGCACACATATAAACCGACACCCCTTCTGTGGCAAAATAAACTCACAACAGTGACTGCATGTGAGATTTGAATTATTTGGTCAGTTCCTAATAAGTCAGAGGAAGAAGAAGAAGCGCGCCATCCACTTTCCTGTATGTTGGCCACTTTCTGGTTTCTGCTGCCAAATGGCCTGTTTAAATAATGGATCACGAGTAATTAGACTGCTGTCTCATATATTATTCACCTCTAGCAGGACAGGCAGACCACTTGCTTTCCCTCTCGCAGTCCTCCACCCACCAAGTTAAAAGCAATGGCTGTCAAACTACTGCAGATGTTGTCAGCAAAAACTTTGAATTTTCATGAACAGGAGGTCAAGAAAAGGTTTTGCATTAAAGATTCCCACCTGAGGATGCCGTTGGCTCTTTCTGTCAGGGTATACAAGTGATTTTGAGATTCTGGACATTTTCTTACCTTGCTCGCGCTGCTGGTCTCTCTGCTCCATGGACACCAGTGCGGAGAAGTGCGCCTGATCGTAGGCCAGGACCAGTGGAGAGCAGTGACAGCGGCTCGGGGGCACCTCGAGGGGCAGATAGAGCCCTCCAAACGGGATGGGAGCAAACGCTGGAATTCAGATAGAGAACCATATTTAATTTCACTCGATCGCTTGAACTGCTGTACTACAGAGGAGCGAGTCAACATGCGTTCAAGTCTACCTTCTCCTCCCGAGTCTCTGAGCATTGTGTCAGCCACCACTACAATTGGCCTGCGTAACACGTGGGCCAGCACAAACACATGGAACTCCTCCAGACTCTCATAGACCGGATCCTCTGAGTTATCCACCCTGAAGGGGAAAAAACCCCAAAAAACATTACATTACACACTGCAACACTGTAGCAATTTCCTGCTTTTGTATTGAGGGCAGCCAAAATAGCAAATGTCCATGCCAATCATATGCCTAATCTGATCCTCTTGAATCCATTTCCCATTTGGTTCGCTTTAACAGAAAAGACAACGATATCCATCCTGTCATACATGTGTTTCAGTAAAAGAGAGCAGGAGAGGAAAACGAGAAAAAGGGAAGGGAGAGCCCGAGAAAAAGCAGAGGCATAGCTCTCAGGCATGCAGCCACCAGGGAACCAGAGGATGTACAACAATTAAGTTGTCAGCCACACAAACAGCCACGCTGCCAAATTCACTCTAATAAAGAGCCTCTTAATATGCGATCCCACTCATCCTATTTAGGGCCTCATCTCACACTAGGACCATCAAACATCCCTAACCTGACTACCGTATCACAGTCAACCTCAATGAGAGGTTAAAAACACCAGATTAAATGAGGAAATTATTCCCTTTAACAGACATTTTTCAGCACTGGACAGCATTGCACCAACATTAGGAATAACACAGAAAAACTGTGCTGTTTTCAGATGTCACACTCACAAAGAAACAGTTTGCAAGGAGGGTTTTTTTTTTTGTTTTCTTTTACATTTAACTTTCAACTCAAATAAAAGGTAGTGATGACGAGCACAGATAACCACAGCCTCCTTAAATGGCACTGTATGTTTTTCAGCAGACACCGTGATGAGCCTGTCTGTCCGTCGGAGTGGTTTTCACTTCACTATAGCGAGCACCTACATGAGAAGGTATGTATGTTTATTTCAGTGAATATGGAAACAGAGACAAACCACAAGTTTCTCTGCGTAGGAGGAGGAAACCAGAGTACGTTTCAAATCTGTCTCTGTAGCCTGAGATAAACCCTGCGTTAGGCTTATTTATGCAGCTTTCTGCAGCTAAAAGTAACCCACAGCTCAGGGGAGGCTCACGGCTCAAATGATTAATACTGACGACAGCCAGTAGGTGGCAGAGTTTCACGTGTTAGCTTCAGCAACATTATTAAAGTGAGGCAGTTGTTCTGAAGAGAAACCGTCCAAGTGGAAACAATGAGTTTCCCTGACAAATTGATTTTACTGAGAAGGTCACTTTTGTTTTAGCTCTCGGCTTTGTGCAGCGCTTCACCACACAGGGTTAGGAGACAAAGGAAGAGGGTTGTAATGTAGGATGAAAAAGGCACAGCTCGCTGCTGCATTTCCGTTTCATTCTGTTCATTTTATGCAGTGATTTAGGAGCAACTTTTGCTGGATTCTGGTCAGCGGTAATGTGTCTGGGAAATTGAATGTGTGCATGTACTTGTGGGATTGAATGTAAGCCCGTACCCTCCACTGGTGTTCCCGTTTTTGCTGAGGTGAGTTCGAGGCTCGCTGGAGGCCA
>VVHJ01005530.1:7398-28531 GCA_015107715.1 Tylochromis polylepis
ATGATCATCTGCTTTGTAGTTTGTTTGTTTGCACTTAGATCTATTTATGTGCGCGCCTGCCTCTGTTTCTCTTTTCTCTTTTCTGCCTCTCGCTGCCTGTCTCTCTTTGAACCTCACTCTTTTACACCCCTCCCTCGATTTCTCCCTCTTCATCTCTCCTCCTCTCCGGCAGTTATACGGCCTTTAATTGCCAGACATTAAAAAGAATGCAAGAGAAGAAGAATCCCCTGGGGCTACTGGCAGGCTAAATGGCAGATCTGCTGCCATCGCCTCCTTTACATGCAACAATGAAGACATGTCAACATAATCTTAAGCAATTTGCAGTCATCATCAGGGGGACTGATTAATTTCTGACTGTCAGTCGTAAACAGTAGAGTGGTCTGTATATTTTCAGATCTTACTTTAAATGTTTAAAAGCAAATTTAATGATTAACTGTCAACAAAAAGGCATTCATATTGGCATGGACAATAATCCACCTGTAAAATGCTGTTAATTGGAGATATTAGACCTCTTATTAATAAGGGCTTAAGGCCCCTACACACTGTATAATAATGCAAATGTCACACCGTGTGAGACAGATTCTTTGAATATTAGCCACAATCTCTTTCAGACTGTACACTATCAATTCTGAAGCATGTGAGATTAAGAAATTAATTCCTTGTGAATCTGCAGACACACCAACAATTCCTGTTATTTATCAGTGTCTCTCAGATGTTTAAAAAATGCATTTGGCAACATTTAACGCTGTAATGAGCTTTCCTAGTTTATAGATGTGGGTGGTGGCAGCAGCTACAGTTGTGCTGTCAGAATTTGGTCATATTTTCACTGCAACATGAGACCGATGTAGTGTTCAGGGTTTTGTTTTATCAGATTAACTCAAGAGGATGCAAAATTGAACTGAAGCAGCATTTCCACAAAACAGTGTTTTAATAATTGAATCCAGAAATATTCAGAAACACATGGTGCCCTCTAAAATATGTCACATGAATTCTTATAGATTGAAGTTTAGTGTTCGCCTTTCATTTCCATCTTCAGTCATGTTATTGGTTTGGAGAAGACACAATTCTTTCCCCTGTTTAATATTCTTATCTCGGTTTTCCCGCAATGTCTGCAGTGTGGGGTGAATTCTCTCCCCTCTCTATCTCTCAGCCACAGAGTTCCCTCTCATTGACAGGAAAACTGTATCAGCACAGATACAGAGCAAAATGAATTTTGGGTTTATGAAATGCAAGGCCTCGTATAAGAAAAAAAATCTAACAGACCTAGAAAGATAAGTTATCGTGCGGTGGATTTAGCGCAGTTTTGCTCCAGTCATTATCTGGTATCGGAGCCTGATGACTGGGAGTTATCCACTTGTGTGTGTGGGGGGGGGGCTGGGTATGTCAGGACTGGGCACACATGCACGCAAATGAATTCTCATTTTAGACTGTGTCAGTGACAAACAATATAAAATTTATTACATATTACATTTACATTTATCACACATAGCTCATAGCTAGCTCCTTTAGGTAGCGTTTATTATGCTAACCAGATAACCCAGCCATGTTGCTCTATGAGCCATTGTTTTCCTTATGCAACCAGGAAGGGCATTCAGCAAAATATCTTTGCCAAATTAAACTCACGGATCATCTATAAGATTTCCATAAGGAACTGGATGAGGTACAGAAGAAGTTACGCTAACGATATATGCGCCTTCCAGTTATGAAACTTTTTAGTACAGTCTAAAATCAGCATTCATCCAATTACCAATTCATTTTCTTCCAGAACCTGAGCCTATCCTGTCACTGGGTGAGAGGCTGAATGAAACATGGGCGGGTCGCAAGTTCATCATAAGCCATTATTTAAAAATTTCTTAACAAATAAATAAATAAAACATCTGGTTAAATCCACTATGTACCATGTGATGCGAGATAGTTGTGAAATTTAGTTTGCTCATTAGTAGAAGGGAGATTAGCTTTTCATTGTACAAAGCAAAAATGTGACCTTCTTTTTCATAAAAGGAGTTTCTTCTTCAGCTTAGAAAGAAGAAAGGTAGTTCATGGTTGGTCTGGCAGTTGCTCTTTGGTGGTTTCTCCATGGTTTCCATGTACCGGTGTAATATCTGGATTTCAGTAAATCACTCTGACATTGATGTTAACATTTAGCTTTATTCATTAATTCAACAATTTGAATTCCAAATTTTTATTTTCAATTCAAGTGGTTGTCAAAGGCGACACATGTGCTGTAGTGAATGTTATAGTAAACAAAGGCTCCTTAGGGTACAGATGTGGCATCAAATATTCACAACAAATGCAGATCGGAGAGCGTTGTGTAATATACAACGCTTGTGTGTGTGTGTGCGTGTGTGGTAACTGCCCTCAATGAGTTTTAGCTCTGGTGTTTGTACAGGTGCTACAGTTGGATCTCTGCGAGGTCTCCCAATGGTCACACTGCAGACTGGATGACTCGGCTTGTTTCTTTTCACTGTTTACTCTGGCAAGTCAAGTCAAGGTCCTGCTGAGAACTATTCTTGAGGTACATAATTTTTGTCACTTTGGCTCCACCACCAGCAAAGATGAATAAATACTGCGTTTTTTTTTCTTTTGTTTTTGTTTTTTTTTTACAATTCGGTCCAAAAGCACACACATCCGGAAACATAGAGTAAATGATTCACTTAAGAAAATAACTGCAAAAAGAAAAGAAAAGAAAAACACTAACACAGCCATCATCACAATGCTACACTACCCTCTCAATAAAAAGTGGTAGACTCTAATACTACCTTGCCTAGTTGTCATAAGACAGCTGCAGAGTTCTGACATGTTAATTTCAGCCGTGAGTTGACCTCCAGCTAATTATCCTTCAACTCTATAAACACTAGTAGCACCAGTTAACACCAATTAATGGTCACTAATCATTGCCAGATGCTGCACCTTGAGTAATTTGCCTACACTTGCACTTACAATTTCACACATTCATATGATTCTGAATGTCTATGGTTTGTTGGTCCCCTGCACTGACAATTAACTATGATTTGTGCGCCACTATTTCTTACATGCTTACTATTATATATACAAATCTACATGGGGGTAAAATCCCATTATGATAAAGCTTAAATGTCTTCAGTAACATCACAGTAGTCATATTATATATATTCGGGAATATTTCCTTCAGAATGGAAGCACATAAACATAAGGCAGACCAACTTTTAGTGTGCAATATCTATACAAACACACATAATGTTGAAATGCATGCACTGTTCAAATCATACATGCAGAGAGGGACAGGGTTGATGCCAGAACATGTGAACTGGGTGGACACTTTTAGCAGAATAGTGGATTTTGCTATATCATGAAAAAAAAGACAGGGTACATTCATGTTGTCACTTATGTGCACTGGCACTGCTTTGAGTGCTCAAAATGGACTAGAAAGGTTCTATATAGGTACCAGTCAATCTACCATTTACAACAAATCCACATATACAATGACACACACAGACAGATGCAGCTACAGTTACATAAGTATACAAACATCTTCATTTACAAAGTGTACAAAGCAGGTTAGGACAGTTATAGGACAGTTGGAGTCTGTGAGCTCAAAATATCTTTTCATTTCCTTTTGTTTTGCAATTTTCAAGTTAGATTGTGCTTTAAAATTAGCTGCACAGGCTAAAAAAATAACTTCTTTTTAGTTCAAAAGAGACATGAGAGGTAGAGCCTGTGTGCTCCAAAAATCAGTGCCCTCCCCCCTCACTGACATCATAGTTGCCAGGATTGCAGCTTGACCTGCGGTAACTTACCGGTGTGTCGGTGTTGATCTCTTTTATCAACAAATTGTATGACTTAATTTTACTAGTAGTTGTGTATCAGTAGGATTCAGCTGAGAGTGGCACAGTGAACTTTTTGGACTGCCCCCCAGGGCCTATCTGTAATGGTGATGCTGGAGGGGGAATAACACAAAGGCATTATGCATTAGGAAAATAAATCTTAACGGATCCCAACACAAAACAATTTCTGAGCACCAAATAATTAAAAACTATATTCGCTCCCTCAGTTCTGTCTCCTCCAACATTATTCTTGATTTGCTGCTTCATTGTTTGTATTGATTAGTCGAGTGCGCACTGTTTGCTCTCTTGCCTGCCAACTGTACTGTTGCCAAGGGAAGGCGTGAACAAACCTCTGCCAGCATCAGCCTCCTCCAGCAACAGCTGTGCCACATATGCTGCCGATCAATATAAACAAACATGGCCTCCCTGCACCAGGGATAAGGATTGACAGGTATGATTCATCTTCTGTGCCACTGGTGGGAGGTGCGAGTAATAATAAGGAGAGATAGATCTTTTCCCATTGCGGTACGGCCACTGGGGTTAGTAGGGGTAGGTCAGAGAGATCATTCGCCCCCCAAGGTAACTGGCAGGGTTCCCCTCATAACCCCTCGCAGTTTTGCTGAGGATTAGAGCAGCGTGAATCCACCAGGGCTGTAATTTGTGGCGTTCTGTACACAAAGTGAGCAGCAAAGATGAATGTGGAACAGGCATGGATCATTGGTGCTGTGCCAGTCGCACTGCAACTGAGCATATTTAACAAAGACAGTGGGGAAGATCACAGTATCCGAGTGATTCATAACACTCTGCTATTTAATAAATACTTGGTAAGCTGCACCATTTCAGCATATGATCATCTCATCAAGCAATTTGTGTTTGATGCATCTCACTCTTAAAAATAATGATGAAATTTCTATGCAAGTGCCATTTAAGGATTTTGATCATTGCACTGTGGTCCTTTGTGGCTACATGACAGGAGTTCAGCAGCTTGTACATCACGTATGCCATTGTCTCAGGGGCACAGCTGAAAACACGGGCCATGGAGGACAATAGCTCCATAGAGTGGGTATGACGTCCCCTTGATGAAGAGTAATGGCTTGAAACAATATTTCCCCAAGGAGTAGAATTGAAATCTGAACACTGTGATATGGTTTCATCGCCATGCAATTTGGAGATGTCAGATCAGTTTTGCTGGGGCCAGTGTTGTATGATGGAGCAAAGCACAACCACAGGAGGAATGGGTAATATACAGACAGCAATGCTTTTTTATGGGCTGCACAAAGCCTGCAATATCTCATGGTGAAGGGTAAATAAATATGGTATCTGAGAAAGGCATCTAGTTGCAAGTCAATCATTTTAATGTAAATGTTCTTTAGTTGATGTTGTTTCAAAGAATTCATTGGCATGTGGTGTGTTTGGTCAAAATAGTGACAACGTCCTGGAGAACAACAGGTTACTAAACCTCTCCTTAAAATCATGTTTAACTTCATGAATTTTTCAATATATGTACATTTCTGTTCATAAGTCTTGAGCCACCCTTCGTGTCTTTATAGTTTTCTAGGAAAATGGGAAATAGGTACAGCAACTTAGTGAAATGTGCAACCATACATGGAAATACAACATGTAATTTAAATTTCAGCTTGAAAGCCAGTATTTGGTAAGACCACCTTTATTCTTCAACACAGCCTGAACTCTCTTAGGAAAGCGTTCTTGTAATTTCTTTAAGCGGTCTTCATGAAGGATATTCAAAGCCCTTCTTTAGATGTTGCCTTTTGTTATGTTCTCTGTCAATATGATCGCACACTGCTTCAATAATGTTGAGGTCCCGACTCTGGGGAGGCCACTCCATGACCGATGACTGATACTTGCCTGATACTTTTACTGCACTGGCAGTGTGTTTGGGCTCACTGTCATGCTGAAAAATTACACTGTTGCTAATCAAACACTTTCCAGATGGTTTTGCATGATGGATCAAAATACATAATTTTATTTTTGTGTCATAACCCATGGTCACAGTTAAATGTGTTATCTTTGACGTTTTCTTAGATTCAGCTAAAACAACGTGAAGAAATAATATGTTTTGTGACAGGCTGCTAGCCACAAAGTGCCTAAAGATTTAAAAATTTAATTTTTTTTTTTTTTTTTTTGCTTAGTTACACTGGTCCCTTAAACCTTTTTATATGCTTGAGTAACTCATAATTCACAATATAGGTCAAAATATATAGAATTAAGAGATGGCTCAAAAATTTTGCACACTGGGGAAGCATAAAATATTCTAGCTGAAGATTTGATTTACTAGAAGATTTACTCTCCTGTTCAGTACTTTTAGTTTAAAAAATGTTTTGGTAACTTTTACAAAAGTACATCTAAATTGTTTATTTCCAGTTCTCACATTTTTCCTAATTTGTCAAAGTAAATATTTTAACAAATATAAAAAAGCCGTCTCCAATGGAGCTCATTCACAACCACAAAAATATTTAATAATAACATTTAATATCCAACAATGGCAATGAATCAAACTTCCAACCGAGAAGGCAATGAAAAAAGTTGACATTTTGAAACACAGTGTCTCCTTAAGCTAAAGCTAGTGGAAAAATTAATAATAAAATGTCTTCAATCAGTGTTACTGATATGGAGCTACTTAATAATCAGGTTTGATATTTAGATAAGGGTTGATTGGTGCATTTAAATCAGGCCCATTGTGTGGTGCAGTCATTAACAAGACCACGGCTCTGTTGGAAGCCTCCATCACGCAGGCTGTCAAAAGTCACTACTGACAGTTTCCTCTGGCAGCCTCTTTACTTCACACATCGTCGTCGCCGCGAGTTACAGCGGCAGGGCATAAAGTCAGGTCAACGCGATGCATAGGGTTAAATTAACCGATAGCCTCGAACACTCATCTTACTGGAAGACTGAAAAAAATCTAAGTCAGGCGAAGTAGCAATCATTACTTTAATAACTAGAAAACTCAGAAGAAATATGCTTTAATGGCAAACCACCGACTTCCAAACCAGCATCGAAACTGAATGCTGCTGCGTCTGCAGTCAAGACCATGGCAACAGCCTTTTTCTTGCTTATTCTTTGACTAGAGCTGCACAGCTGTGCAGATAGTTTATTTGTTTACTTTATTTACCAGTCAATTACATTTTAATGTGACTTGCCTAATGTCCACATTCTGTCTTCAGATGTGGTATATGTAATGACTGTGATAGATAAAAGACAGTTTAATTATACTAGACCCTAATTGTCTGCATGCAAAGCCTCTATTACAGCAGCCTTGAATCTATACCATCACTGAGTGGGAATGAGCATAATTTGAAGTCTTTGTCTGATTGCAGATA
This sequence comes from Tylochromis polylepis, assembly GCA_015107715.1. Classification (NCBI taxonomy): domain Eukaryota; kingdom Metazoa; phylum Chordata; class Actinopteri; order Cichliformes; family Cichlidae; genus Tylochromis; species Tylochromis polylepis. The sequence goes on from VVHJ01005530.1 coordinate 14,540, forward strand.
TTAGAGCTTCCTAGAAATGTGATGGCAAATGTTGCCTGTGAGGCCACTAACAGTGACAACATTGGTAGAAATTTAAAATAGTAAAAGTGTCGAAGCTTGAAAACTGGAGGGGCAGAAGGGCGGGGCAAAAAAAATGGATGAAGACAATACAACATACATTTTTACTACAGCAACAGCTGCTCTCCTTTATTTATCTAATGGCATACACAGCATCTGCCCACACAGGTATCTTTCTGCCCTGCGCACAATCAATATATTAAAAAGTTGTTAAGGGGCAATAGAATATTCTAGTCGCTCCTCTCAGTTGCTGTGATGTTGTTTTAGTCCCAGTGTGAGGCCATTCATTACTGCCCTGTCAGAGCTCTCACGACTCGAGGTTCAACAACTAATTGAGATGACATTTTCAAATACACTCAGTGCTATGAGCCACGAGCAGTTACAGCCACCATGTACTCCAATGGTGATATAAAACCTTTATTAGAGGTTATGTCAACAAAAGTCACCTCCTGGTGCAGAGGCAACGTTATTTTCCACTATTTTCTCTTCATTATTTTTGGAATTTGGGTGGTGTTGGTGGGGAGTGGGGGTTCTTTATTTTAGGTGCCCTTTTGATCCTGCGCTGAGAAAAAATCAGACCTTATTTGAAATGGCGGTTAAAACGTAGAAAATGAGGAAATAGGAGTGAAACACAGAGAAGATTAATTTGTTTTCCCCAATAATTGCACCATTATTACGAGCTTTTGTGAGAAATCCCAGGACTGTGTCAGAACTGTGTTATCTTTAGTGCTGCCTACAGCTCAAGCTACACCTTCAAAGTTTAATACAAGGCATTTGTATTATTCATTTCAGTTTTATTATTTACTCTATAAGACTGAACATTATATACCAGAAATTAAAATTTAACAAAAAACAATCTTAATGTGTTTTGTTCTGCTTGTAGAAATGTCCCGTGGATGCATTCAGACTATTGCACTTTATTATTTGTCTGCCTGCTCATAACCTTTACATATGTCTTTAATTTCTCATTTGAATTCTAATATCTGTTGATAGGTAGTATGTATTCCTGTTGTGTATATTGATTTCGTGCCTTCTTTTCTTAGATTTCTAATTTTATCCAGATTTTATCAATAGCAAATTACATAGTCATTTATACTTGAAAAAAATGACTGGCCCAAAAAGTAAAGCTCTACTGTTTTTCCTTCTTAACTGATATTTTTTTTAACAAAAATGTTTTGGACAGAATTTTGTTGGTAAAACATTTTATGTTCCCTGCTCTGCTGCTAACATTTACAGTTCACATTCATTTAAAGCAGGATATATACAGAGGGTCCGCCTCCCTATTTTGCCGTGAGCACTGCTTATACTATATAGGAGACTGAGTAGTGTGTCCTTACGTCTGCGCCACAAAGTAACAGTTGCAAGCTGACACAAAACACACTGTGTTCATGCTGCAGTGTCCTTAGCTTGTGTGGTCAGAAAGAGAAAAGACAACGGCAAGAAATATGCTTGGTTTTTATTGTAATATTTTTAAATTAAAAGTAACAAAAAAACCCAAAAAAACAAAAAACAAAACATATTATGTCAGTCCTGAATAATGGCTCAAATTACATCAGGATAATGTGGCTTTACATTTTAGACAAACGTTTTTCTTTCCTTTCTGAGAACTTGATTTGTTGATGCAGAATGTCATTAACAACAGCACAAACTCTGCTTTCTATTGTCGGTGGAATTTGGATTCACTTATACATGATTAGAAAATGGATCTGTCTATTTATGCTTTTTGTGACTAAGAATATCCAGCCAGCCAGCCATCCAATTCAGCGTCGCTGGACTAAGAATACCAATCAATAAAATTATTTTAGCTCAGTGAAATTAACTGAAGCTCATATATTCATTTTAACATTCTGTCCACTTGTGATGGTGAAGTTTTCCTGCAGCATTATTTTCAGAACCAGTGTTGCATTTCACTGTTGTGACTTTTTTAATTATCTTTAGAGAATTTTATGATCTGTCCCCTTGTTAGTATCGCTGACTGGACTAGACAGTGCTCAATTGGCCCATTTTTCACAGAAGCATCAAATGACATGTCAAAACACAATTTTTAATGTGAGCATGCTGAGAGCCCGAAGCAGAAAATCTAGGTTAACAAAGAAAGCTGATCTTCATAATTTGTTATCTGACCTGTTATCTGACTGGGATTTTAGGTTTTGTCAAGCCAGCTAACATGAAGAAAGCAAGGCTATGTTAAACCTGCTTTGTAGCGCAGCCCTCAGGTGTCCAAGTTATCATTTGTTAGTATTTAGCACGTTAATTTTCCACCATAGCTCCAGCTGACATTGTAGAGCAGCGTTTAAGCATTCCACAGTGAATCACACTATCACTTATAATATGCAAGTTCAACATTTGGAAAAAAGTGCGATTAGCCACTATAGAAAAAGTTTCACTGGTGAACACACTGCTCGAATTAGCAGCAAGAAAATCTCAAGTTCAAATCAAGTGTAAATGAATATTAGAAACAGAATCACCAGCAGTACAAAACATCTTGGATGAAATATTGTGCACATACCTGAACACTCAAACACACACACACACACACAGATGGTGAATTATTAATATATACACCCTGAATCGCATACCTTGTTGGATTCATCAGTGATGTGAAGACCCAGTAGACTTCCATCTGTGCTGCAGCCTGATGCTATTACATGTTGCAGGAAAGTCTAAACTCTGGATCTGGAAAAGGCCTCACTCTTTCTTCACTGGTGCACTGATCATAGTGCTATGGCAGTCCATGCCCTGGAACACTGACCATGAAACAGTTTTTGTCCTCATGAGCAAATATTATCACCATTGTCATATACTGTCAATTAACTTTAAATTAGTCTTATTATCAATTAATTTAGCTGCTAACTAACACACACAATTCACAACCACAGTCATTAACTTTATAAAATAAGGTTTACAGAGCTGCACCAGACTGACTTGTAGCATCCTTATGCAAGCTTTTGTCTTCTTGATCGTTCTTAATAGGAGTGTCGTTGTCCTTCGCTATCAAGTTTCCCCCTAGCAAAATGCCCACAATTATGTGTATGACTACTGTGCCAATAAGATTACTGTCTTTATCTATGAGGATCAAAAATATACCAATAGTTAGTTTTGCAGGGAAATTATTTTATTTATTAGTGAATTGTGCACGGCTCACTGTAAAACCAGAACAAACCAGTTTTTTAGATTATTTAATAAGAGCAACCTGGAGTCACATCTTTTACTTTGTTGTTTGCATTTTTTCTCAGCCAGAAACAATGGGAAAACATTAATGACTGATGGTGCTGAATAATGATTTGATTAAAACAGAGACATGTGCGCACACACATAAATGCACCGCCACTGTGTCCTCAAAACCTGAGAGACATCGCACATGAAAGGTGCTCGACATCAGAGGGAGTCAAATTGGCCTTGGCTGGGAGGATTGGTCCAATCAACCTCCAACCGTATAATTAGTAATTAGATTGGGATTAGAGTCAACTCTGAGTGGTGGAGCGTGGCCAATTCAAATCAGCATATGAAATGTGATTAAATTAATAAGAGAAAAATTGAAATATTAATGTCCTCTTTTTCCTCTGGGTCTCAGTTTGATTGGTTTGAACTTTGGTTAATTATGGACTCACGTAGAGTAAAAACATTGTGGACTATTTCTTATTAAAGTTTGTTTTATTGCTGCAAATTAACATACCCTCAAAATTCAACATCAAAATAGGCCCATGCACTAATCGCCTTTTAATTAAAAATGACACCACAAAACACAAAACCAGCCGATGACAATGCAAAATATTATTTTTAGTTTTATGGCGTGTCGTTTAGTTGTGTGTATCGTTTGTTTGTGTGATAAAGGGACACACACATCATGAATATGGCTCTTCTAAAAAGCAGTCGTTGCATGCATTTTAATGATTTCCTCTCATTTTTGTTTTTCTTTTCTGGTCCTTTCTGCGTCTCTTTCTGCTCATGTATGTTATATGCAGTGTCAGATTTGTCATCACTCTTTGAAAAATCTTTTGTTAAGAAAGGTTAACAACCTTAAAAAAATTGCAATACGTAAATAAATAAATACCAAGCTCACTTATCTGAAAAGAATATACAGTTGCCCAACCAGTTCAAAAACCCATCTCAAGCACACAATAATCTCTCACCAGCTGATTATTTGGAGGAAAAATCACAGTGAAACTGGAGCCCCTGAGGGTCTGTCCTTCCTTGAGACTGTCTAACTGGCCTTACCTTGAATGTTCGTACTTCAGTTTCCTGAAGTTTTTTTTTCTTCCTGAGTGGAGGAAGCCAGGGTAGATTTCATGGTCCAACAGCCGTGGAAAGAGGAGTCAGTGGCGCTGCGCAAATAGACGTGGCGATTTGGATTTAAGTAGCTGCAGATAATTTACAATCAGCTCCTTTTCACTCCTCTGGTAACAATTGTGTCAAGAGAGTGACCATTTGTGTCAAACGTTTCCTGCATGATTAGTGCTTAGGCATTAAAAGGATTAATTCTTAACAATAAGCCTGTCATTATGATCTGGATTTTTTAAAAAGATTTAATAAGCATGGCGATCAAAAGGGTTCTTAGGGAAAAATGACAACCATTCATTTAGTACGGACCTCCTTACCTATTAAGATCTCATTTAAAATTTGTCCGAATTCCATTATTTAAACTTACACTGTTCACTTTAGTCTGCCAAGGACAAATGCATTTGAGACTGTTTCTTTGGGAACCTCAAAGATGTATCCTCAGTTTTCCAGGGTAAAGAGGTTTACTAATTCATCCCATGACTCGCAGATTCATTATATATGGATGTAAACCTGTGAGAAGCGTTGTGGCATGAGTTTTTGAGCATGTATAAAAGATTTCACTCCAACAAGCCATGTAAGAAGGCAAGATGTTAAATATTGACGAGACAGCAAAGCTCTGGTGCAGGTGTTTTGTGTTGTTTTATCTTGTGTTGCATTGTAGTAATAGGGAAATGCCAGGTGTGTTTTACAGAAATCTACCATCTTTAATACTTTGATGTTAGGACAGGCAAATAGGAAAAGAAGGGGAGAGAGCAATGGTGGCAAATAGATAGAGACTGAGACAATTCCATGTTGTGAAAATGTGTGAGTAATTGTTTTCCCTGTTTGTCTCCTCTGGTTGGCATCTGGACAAACTTCCTCACCCAGGCTTCCTACAGCACCTGGCTAACCTCCAGCCCAAAACAACTCAAATCAAATTTAGAAAACAAAGAGGAACTTGTTTTTTCATGTGTTAAAATACTGAATTGAATTGAATTGAATAAGATTATTACCTGATAGCATTTCCATTCATTACTTTAGTGTCTTTTTTCAGCAATCTCATCAGTGTCATCTACAAAAAAACAAACAACAATTTGTCCAGAGAAAATGTTGTAATGTATACTTTTTTTAGGTACATGTGTTTATTAACTGCTTGCAAATATATCAGTCACATGGCAGGAACTTAAAAGTAGATCCATTCAAGACGACCTGCCGAAGTCCAAACTGAGCATCAGAATGGAGATGAAAAGTCATTTAAGTGCCTTTGAATGTGTTTTGGTTGTTGGACCTAGACAGGCTTGTCTGAGTGTTTCACAAACTGCTGATTTACTTTCAAACACAACCATCTCTAGGGTTTACAGAGAATGGCCCCAAAAAGAGAAAAAATCCCATAAGTGACATTTCCCTGGGTGAACTGATGATTCCAGAAGTCAGAGGAGAATGGCCAGGCTGCTTCTAGCTGATGGGAAGTGAAGAGTAACAGGTATAACCACTGGTTACAACCAAAGGATGCAGAACAGCATCTTTGAATACAAAACACACTGAACATTAAATTCACATGGGCTCACCAATACTGGATAATAGAAGATAGAAAAATGTTTCCTGGTTGGATGAGTCTCGATTTCTGCTGCAACATTCGGATGGTGGGGTCAGAATTTAGTGCGAACAACATGAAAGCAGGAATCCATCCTATCTTGTTTCAACAGTTCACGCTGCGGGTGGTGTAATGGTGAGGGGGATATGTTCTTGGCACATTTTGGCCAATGTTATACCAAGTGGATTGTTGAAACATACCTGAGAATTGTTGCTGACCGCGTCCATGCTTTTATGGCCATAGCCCACCATCTTCTGATGGCCGCTTTAAGCAGGATACCACACAAAGCTGAAATCATCTCAAGCTGGTTTCTTGAGCGTGACAGTGAGTTCACTGTACTCAAATGGCCTCTAAAGTCTCCAGCTTTCAATCCAATAGAGGACCCAACCTTTGGTTGTGGTGAAATGGGAACTTGGACTCCTGGATGTGCTGCCAACAAACCTGCAGCACCTGTGATGCTATCATGTCAATGTGGACCAAAATCTGTGAAGAATTTTTCAAACTGTTTCTCAGTTTAGCAACTTAATGGCTAATAATATGTAATAAATCTATAAAGACTAGAGGGGCCTTTTTTGTATTCATTATGTCTAATTTTGATGCTTTAGATATGTCTTGCCAAAAATACTTCTTGATGCATTCTTAGTCCAAGCACATTTTTTATTCATGTTTAAAGAGTGCCATTATGTAAAATCATTATCTTTTTTTCCCCACAAAATTGTGACTTTCAAATTCAAATGCAATGGGCTTTTCCCCCAAAACACTTATTTCCATCAGGCACTCATCAGTTATTCAAAACAACAACAAAAAAAAGTACTTTATGATTTTTCTTTTTAAACGTATGACATTTCAGTGCTTTTGGTGGCTTGACCACAATATCAGAAGATACATGTCATTTTCATTTAAAAGATAAGAGCATTTTTGCCAGCCTGTTTTACACTACATTTATTGAAAGAGAATGATTCTTGGCAGAGGCATCTATTATGTTTTATTAATAGAAGCATGTACTAAAGAAGGAGGGGTAGAAAAACTCGCGCACACCGCTTGTGGGACGTGATCACTCAGTGCATTAAAATGTATGATACAAGGGAGCTAGTGAGACGGTTATCTGTGTGGAGAAAAAGATGAATAAATATTGAAACATCTTTATAAAATATTAACAACAACACAAACAATGTAAGTAACTAAGGGATTTAGGAGTGGCCAAAGAGTCCAGCGGGGATAAATGTTCAAGTACAGCAAGGAGTACACAGTCTTTTAGACTTTTTCACTGAGGGGGAATAGATGCAATTTTCTGAAGCATCTCAGATGAACTGCTTCGCAGCATGAGAAAATAAATATTTCTTTGAGATCACAGGTTTCCCCTCAGAGAGGCCTGTGTCTTTAATGCATCAATGGGAGACAGGGGGTTGGGGAAAAAAAGCAGTTGTGTATAAAATATGATGACTCCTGGGATGTTTGTTTATGATGGGTGCAGCTTTTTGATGCAATATTTAGCTAAAAGAGTGCTTGTAAGAAGAGGGGCTTTTTTTCCTGATGGACATCTTTGTTACATAGCGTCGTTATCAGTGGTCTCATTGTTGAATTGGTAAAGTTTCCTGGATTTACTTTGTCATCCTATTGTTTGCCTTTGCAGTTGATAATGCAGTGTGTGTGTGTGTGTGTGTGCGCGCGTGTGTGTGTGTGTGTGCGTGTGCGTGTGTGTGTGTATGTCTTAATAAGGTGCAGCTCATCTCATGCTTTTATGTCAATGCTCCCTAAAAAATAAATACCAAAGATTTTTAAATGTAGCATCTGTCCAAGTTCCTGTTATCAGGTTTGTGCTGTTTGCAGCATGAGTTTGGGCAAATTTCTTCAAGGCCATTTGGTTAAACTTTAAATTTCCAGTAATGCTTTTTTCTCCCCTCATGTTGATTTGCAACTAGCTTATGAAAATATACATAATATATAGAAGAAACAAAAGAAAATGGTATTGGTGAAAAAAAAAAAAGAACTCACTGCGGAGCAAATACTATATCAATAAACAAGTTCTGTTGCTGAAGCTCGCCTCAAAAATGTTAAAGTGAAAGGAAAAAATCTTAACCATACACGCCGCAGCTGACTGCCATGTACTTTCGATGTTTTATTCAGCCAGTTTTAATGATGCGTCAGTACTTTCTCCACTCAGAGCATCTGTTTTTGTATTTTTTTTACTTCTGCAACTTGATGGCAGGGTAGTGCTTTGTGAACATTAGAGAGAGAGAGTCTGTCAAAAAAAACCAGACTTCAACCCTTTTTCTTAGTTTCATTTCCTTATATGTGTACATTATATATGTATATAGTTGTACAATGGTAGGCTCTCATTAACGGCCAAAGTTTCTAGTAATGAAGTTAGTGTATGTACAAGTAAAAGGAACAAAACTCATGCTTCAGACTTCGCTAAAAGTTCCATTTCAACCATTTTTTGCTACTCTTAGCTCTGTCGAGAGTGTGGTTATCCTCATTATGGTTATTTCAGTCACACAGTTCTGGCACAGCATCCCACCCACGATGGGCAAACAATCACAAGAAAGGCATACAGAGAAATGTCCATAGTGGGAGAGGCAAAAAGGTTGCTTTTTTTTAACAATGGTTAACTCCGGGATTAGGGTTAGGTTGAGATTATGGTAAACTTGGATTGAGTAAATTGTGACTTATGCAAAGCTACTCTAGCAGAATAAACAGTGGAGCTTAGGATAAGAGCAATAGTTAACCTCTGAATTTAGTTTAAATCCATATGTGGATGTGCAGACAAACCCCTGCAGCTCTTTCTGTGCTAATGAAATTTATTTTCATCAACATATATTGACATGGACATATGCTCTGGTTGAAAATGTTGAAAAATATGCTGTTTTTAACTTGGCTTAATGAATTTAAAAAGTAACTGAAAGAAGTGGAGTTCCTAATAAGATCTCCAATTAGTCTGAATGTATGCTGAAGAGACTTTGATCGTAACATTCCTCAGGCCTCTGGAACGAAAAGCTGAATATTTCACATCATAAGCTCAGTCACAAAAAAAATCTATTCCACTCATAAACCAATTTGCTCATCACCCATTTCTTTGTATCTGACAGCTGGTCAGTACAGGACATCCAAGGCGCCCACAGAGTAGGTAAATCTCCTGTATGATAAACCACAGCATACTTTTTTCCCATCATTTGTCATTTCAAAGACCTCATAGTACCATATCTCCCCAATAGAGCACTCTGCTCTCAGAGTGGTGGTTTACATGTGGTTCCTAGGGTATTTAAAAGTAGAATGGGAGAGCCTTCAGCTATCAGGTCCCTCTTCAGTGGATCCAGCTCCCAGTTTGGATTCAGGAGACAGACACTATCTCTACTTTTAAGATTAGACTTAAAACTTACCTTTTTTTAAAAGCATATAGTTAGTGCTGTAACCCTAAGCCATCTTTTAGTTATGCTCCAGTAGGCCTAGGCTGCTGGGGGCTTCCAATGATGCAGTGAGTGTTTCTAAGTGGTTTATACACCACTGTGGACTTAATCATTTGTAAATAATAGCAAGGCAAAGAATTGTAGATTTCCTCCTCTCAGTGGAGGTGTGCATTCAATTGGCATTCTTTCAGCATCTATCACTGCAATTGGATAAAGTGCAAGGTAAATACAATCACACTGTCCTATTAAGCAATATTGGTGGCATCATCTGTCTTCAAAATTGTCTACACAAACATGGACATATGTTAAAAAATGGCGCAGGATGGCATTATGGAAACACAAAATTCAGAATGAAAACTGTTTCACTCGCATGAAAGACAAGAGCACACAAGACAACACACAACCCCCCTCGCCTAGGTCATGTGTCCTTGTCCTGTCTCATTCCTTTCTGCCGCCACAATAAAAAATTTTATTCTCTACCAATCAAGCCTTCCTACAACCACCCCTGTGCCATTTAAGTACCAGGCCCTCAGGTGGGAACCTGAGGGATGGAAAAGAAACGTGTCTGTGTGTCTCACGCGTAGGAGTCCACAGCTGCATGCCACGTCTGTTTCCCCTGCCTGTAGACATGCTGCCATTCATCGCCTCATTACCATGGAGGAGAGGAGTAGAGGATAGGTGAAGGTAGGCTGCACAGACTGCAATCAGCTCCCTGTTGCTGTTTTTCATGCACTACATATCACATTTGAGATTCTGCATGCTCCATAGCCTCCAGTAATAAAAGTTACCATAAGCTGACAAGCAAAACAAAAAAAAACACTTAGCTTGACATGAGTGTTGTGAATCACAAAGTTTGAATAGGCAGGTAATGGAGATGCTGTTGATATTATATTCATATGTTATTAGACTCAGCACTATAGTGCTGTTACAGTATAACGGCATCTGTATGGTACACACAAGCTCATTGACATTTGCTGTGATATGTTATGTAAGCTGTTAATGAAGAGAAAACAATTTTTCTACAATCTGTACTGGTTATAATTGTATTTAACCAGGCAGGCCACTTGGGATAACATTAGTTAGCATAAGAATAATGCAGGCATCAAAAAAACATCCCTATTTTAATTATGAGTTATCAAAACAAGACACACACAACATTCGAAGCCATTTTGTTTATCAGTGACAGGATTTTGTTTAAATACAGTGTCTTAGATGGGTGTCAAAGCATACCAGCTTAGCAAATAACGTAACAAGATGGATTTTCATATCGTGGCGCCTCCTGTGTTTCAGCTCTATTTAAAGTTTGGCCATAAATTAGCAGTAATGCATTATTCATGGCACCACTTCTACACTCTCCTGCGGGAGGAGGCTGGGGTGTTGTGCAAAGTGGGGATCTCTCTTTTTCTCTCTCTCTTCCTCTCGTTCGTTTTCCGTGCCGCTCTCTCTCCTTGACAGCTGTCTACATTATCTCGCTAATGGTCTGAATCAATGAGTTGCTCTTACACTCGCACATGTCAAAGCCACAGAACCGTACAGGTCGTTGACACAAAGTTAGCAGCAAATTAATGGTCTCTATGTAATGTGAAATTCAAACAAGCCGAACATTATTGTGGTCAAAACACGCATTTCATTTGATTTAAATGCTAGGCATCTCTCAACATTTGTTTTCCTTTTATTGTACTCATGTTGGTTACGGATGCCAGCAGTAACGTAGCACCCTCTATTCAGGCAGAGTAACAAAGAAATCATATTTCAAATTCATAGGACACTTCTCCCTAATTTACTTGCAAACTGAAGCAAGCTGCAAAACCAATTTGCTCTCAGACTCCTGGTTTTGCACAGCCACGTCCAACCAAGTGTGAGTGATAAACACAGAAATGAAAGGCGGCACAGTATAGAAAGAAAGATACAATATAAAATGAAAACCACAACGGTTTTCTCACTGAGCACTGGAGAGCCGAATGTTGTAAATGCGGAGTTGTGAATGTAGCATGGTGTTCTTCTCAGTGGGTGAGGGGTGGATAGTGGACAGCACCAGGCTGCTTACTTGAGTCTACCATTGCTGAAGGGGGTGGGGGCCAAAGTGTTGACAGCAATTTCACCACAGGGTAGGAGCACACACAGGGTGCCCCAGGTGCCCTGGCCTATACACAGTGTCTGATTGCAGTAAATTGTGGTGCTGTTTTTAGTACACAAACAAAACTTGTTGTGTGTGTGTGTTTGTGGAGAACGAAGGAGGGGCAGAGGAGTCTAATGGTGCACATTAAAAGCTTGATGTGCAAAATACTACACATATTAAGTTTCTGGTGCATTTCTGAGTTAGTAAATACCACTGGTAATGTGTGATAGTGTTTCAAAAATAAATTGAGGTTTGAATGAGGTTGTCGGTACTGTGGGTGTGGTTTGAAAACTAAACTAAGAGAACATAATTCGACGGCAATATTCAGATATGTGGGAAATTTGAGGAGAAAGACAGAGCCGCATGCAGCTTCAGTTTCTTCATAAAAAACGAATCAAAATTCACTCCTTCACTACAATCACACTCTCTGCCTCTTAATCAGACCACAGCCTTTTACCAAAAACTATGACAACTTTAAAAAGTGATTACAGGAATGCATTGTGTGTGTGTGTGTGTGTGTGTGTGTGTGTGTGTGTGTGTGTGGTGGTGGTGGTGGTGGGGGTTGATGAAGCATGGCCAGGCTAATAAGCTGCGACATCTCATCTGAGATTCCCACTCTGTCTAACAGTGCACTTACTTTCTAGAGAGAGAGTATTCTCGTCCTATCTCATCCATCTCGCTTATGCAAATGACTGTCTTAATTTGGTTAGGGCGTAGAGTCATGTGGGAGATAGAAGAAAGTACAATCTTGCTTACATTAATGGGTGATGTTTTCAGCCCAGTTAACCAATGCAGAGGCTCATTTAGTCATGCTGAAAGCAGGAGTGAGAAGACTAATAGAACACGTTTGACCACAATAAAGAAAGCAGCTTGTTTTTCAAAATTAAAGAGTCAAGCTCTAAACCGACATCTAAACATCCCTAGTGTTTGAATCTTCATTTAGCTATGTTTTATATGTTTTCATACAGTGAACAAATAAAATGGAAATCATCTTTTCTAAACAATGAGCAAAAAAGATCAATAACTGTCCATAACGTCACTGTCTTCGCAGCTCATTAAATCTCTTCTGTCACATCTCACGTGCAGTATATGTGGCACAATGTGACCCTACTGCACAGATAACCATTGAGGTGTGAGCAATTTCTCCACAGAAAGTAACAATAAATGTCTTTTGAGAACAAAGAGCTGAGCCATAACAATTACAGCTGTCACTGACCCTCCTGTGATAACCACACAGAGTAAGAGAGCACAGGAGAATAATTACAGCCAGCTGTATCCCAGCCAGTTTGCAGAGAATGTCCACTCCCTGTGATACATCAGTCTAATTTCTCTCTCTTTTTTTGTCATAATTTTATAGGAAAAAAAGCGAAAAAAGTAGATCATTGATTTTGCCTTTTTTCACAGGCTCTAACACCACCTCTGGTCAAGGAAAGCTCCCAGTCATTTTTCCGTGTGATGCTATGAGAACATGGTTATTAAAAAAGGAGCATACAGAGATAATTATGTTTGCCAGTCTTTTGTAGATGAGCATCATTCACACAGATCAAATTTGTGAGCTATGTATCAAATCATCTATCAAATTATGCTCCATCCAGTGAAATCTCAGAAAGCTGATTCTGTTCACCTGGACGTTGCTTTTTCAGTGGGAGAAAACGATGCTGATTAAATGATTTTTAAAATTCTTTGAAAAGATAAAAATATAAATTAATTAATTTAATATTCATGTTTCTATATTAAAGTAAACAGTGGAACATAGTGTAGATATTCCAACCTGCCAGAATTTCTTGTATTTCTTGAATTTCCTGTCACATAAAAAGACGTTTTGCGATCACATGAAAAAATGAAACATAACTTAATACTTTAATAGCTAATAAGTGCAATTTAGCTAATAAATAGAATAATGATAACATTTCAAATCCTTTGCTTTAACATGGTTTTGTGCTTGTCTTCAGAATAGGTGGCATCCAGGCTTTCCGGGAAGTCCACTTCATATTCCTCAATTCAGAAAATACACAAGTTAAAACTGAAGCTCACGATGAAAGTATGCAAACTTAATATAAATGCCAAAGGGCAATTATTATCCTTTCAGTGCCTGTGCAAGTCCTAACCTTTAACGCCATCACTATGCACTAACTCTCTCTTCCTCTCTCTGCAGCAATTTCCTCTGCCACTAGAGCCTGAGAGTACAGTCACACCAGCACGCTCCACTGGGTCCTGTGAAAGGATGCCCAGTTAGTGTGAAAGGCTGCCTGAGGGTCCCAGTGCACATGTGTGTGGGTATGTGAGTGTGTGGGCAGGTAAGTGGACAGCCACTTTATTGGCTTGTAGCAATGCCAGCTTACTTGTACACTTTGATGGGTGTGACATTCACCTCACACACCGCTGTGGCCATTCACTCATTCGCTCTCAAACAGCCACATGTTCAATCAACCGTACAGAGGAAAACTCTTGGTTTGTGTTTCTCTCACAAACATTTAGATACTTTTGCAAACGAATACACATGCATGCATTTTTTTTTCTTTACTTAGACTTTAGGAGTGAATTTGCAGAGTCCC
>VVHJ01005543.1:26587-37025 GCA_015107715.1 Tylochromis polylepis
CTTTTTGTATCCCCCCCCCCCCCCCCCTTTTCATCTTCTTTCCTGTCCACTTTAATCTTCTCTCTGTTTCATTTCTCGGTCTCTCCTGTTCTCTCCTTGTCTCTTTACATCCTTGTTTCCTTTCCTTTTTTCCTTTAAATCTTCCCTCCTATCCTCTCACTTTATGTCATGTGCCTTCACATTGAATAACCGTGGAGCTCTCCAACGCTCCCTTTCAGCGGCCAAGGTGCTCTGCATGAAAGAAATGGAGAAGAAGAAAGACGTGTCTAAAGTGAAGGAGAGCAGGGGGATCGAATGCCAATCTAAAACCTATTTCAAAGGCTTTGGAGGCAGCAGGATGCCCAGAGGGTAATTAAAAAAAGAGAGAGAGAGAGAGAGAGAGAGGAAAAAAAAACTTGTCACAAGAAATGGTCAAAGAGACGGTGTCACAGTGTGTCTGTAACATTCATATTCACAAAGAGTCAGAAAACAGCACTTTAATTCCTTCTCCACACATGCACCATGTACTGTTCTCAGTGTACTTTCTCTCACTTGATTTAGTTTTGTGCCATATGTTGATCGCTCACAGCGTCTTTGTTTGCTGCTTTTCTGCTTATTCACGAGTGGCAGAGATCTTAACTCGCATTCTTATCTTTCTCAAAAATTATACGGCAATATGAAATGACATATGATATGATACAAGTTTGAAAATCTTCTCTTCTATCACTTTGGCTACTACCATGTTGATATTTTTGGACCATATTTGGACAAGAGAGTGATGTACTATCTTGTCAGCTAACTTTAGCGAGTTTGGCTAGCAAAGTGCATCTGTAATTACCTGCACAGCGGGACATTGTACTAGCAGGATTGTTTTTTTAAATACTAAAAGGCATTAACAGCACAAAGGTGAAGAGGTGTATAGCTCTGTAATGCAGGCCTAGCAGACATATGCTGACTACAGCCACACGTGGCAGCATTTGGCTGTCAGTCAAAGCAGCCAAGCCCTCAATAATGCAAACCTAAGCCTTATTTAAACGAGTGACTTATGTAAAACCCCCGATGCAGTTCTCAGAAAGAGTTAAATTAGCTAAACATTGTGACGTCTGCTGCTCGTGCCTGTCTCAACAATGGGATACTTACAGAAGTGCAGTTTACACCACTCACGCTTTGACCTTATTTTTGAGCTCCCGTGGAATCTGACATGTGATCTTCTACAACACGTGCATATGGATATCTATAAATCAACTCTTTCTAAACTGCTGTGAATTTGTTTGTATTGCCTCGTTAGACCTTGGAGCAAAAAGTGGGAATTTGTCTAAAAAGGTACATTTAGAAAACTCATATCCACGAGGATGACTACGTCTGTATTTTCAGGGCTTTGAATTGTTGATTGAATTGAGCGGGTGGGGGTAAAAACAGAGAAACACCAGCACAGATGGCATCACACACACACACACACACACACACACACATCAGTCTGCGTTCATTTCATGTTCAGTGTTGAGCTATGTTATTTAAATTTCAGGTATATATAGTATATATCAACAACAAGCTCTACTTATTAAAAAAGTAAATGTATAAAAGCATAAAAAGCTGTGTCTTGTACTCCGGTGTTGTGATCTCGCTCTATTGCATGCCTTGTTGGTTTATCAAAAAACCCCAAACATGCTGTTGATTGAAAATAGAGTAAAGCAGGGAGTCATGCTGGACAGATAATTAGAAAGCAAATGGCCTGAGAAGTAATATGGAAGCAATTTTGCTTTTGGCAGCGTGATTAAGGTGCCTTTTTAAAATTCATCAGTCTCACACTCCCTCAGTGACAAAAACCGATATTTTTTTAAATCGACTGTCGCCAAATGAGGACGCCACTGTGGAAAACTCAGCACGCAGAGGCTGTGAAGACATGGCACCATAAACACGCTGAGCTACTTAGGATAATACTAAACGCATGGCATTCAGATGACAATGTGAATACATCAGCTACGTGTTAAGTTTTTAATGGCTACAACTTTGGAAGTGACAGGCCTAAAGCCAGCGCTACAGTCTGCGGCTGATGATTTTTTTTCTGGCAGACGCAAAAGCACAAATATGACAAGTGTCTCTATAATGCTGTCTGTATCTGTGATATTCCCCAGTGGTGTCGTGCCATATAATGAACGTTATTAAAAATGGTGGAAAAATATACATTCGGGGAAATTTAACGAGTGATTCCTGGAAAACTGCATCAAACACAGATCAAGAAAGCGGAGGCTGTGACAAAAGCACTACTCAGCAATACCTCACATGCCACATGTAATCAAAAAGCATGACAGACTCGACGTGTTTTCAAAACGCTGTCACCTTGAGAGGTGAAATGTGGGCCTGTGCCACTCTCCTCCTCCATGTCTAGCACACCTCTCTCTGCTCTTTGAACTGAATCACAGGTTCAGACAGCGGCAGACTGTCAGAGGTTTTACTGTTTGCACTCCTCTGTCTGCGCGCCGCACAAACAGGCTTATGTAGACTCGGTCCAACATCCCTGAATCACAGCCTGACATTCGCTCGTTTGAAATGCTCTGTGGTGAGTTTGTGTCGAGGGGAAACCTGTGTGGGACGAGCATCAGTGTAACAAACTCCTCTTCCACGTGTTCAAAAGGTTCAAATGGGATTTTTTTTGTAGTCTACTGTGTGACCTTTTGAAGGCGCAGAGGAGAAGACGAGAAAAGTAGCACAAAGAGGCCTTCGTCAATGGAGGGTATCCATGCATTCAATTTCCACTTTGTCTCCTGTCAAATTTGCTGTTAATGTTTACTAACCGGACTGCTGTTCTCTTCTGCGTGGAAGCCTTTGTGCCCCTTTCACAGTATAAGTGTCTCATCATTTATTATATGAAAGCTTATTTAAGTCCAGTGATGTGTAAAAAAAAAAAAAAAAAAAATCCATGGGAGAGAACAGAATGAATGAAAAGCATTCCCCATTGTCACCCTCAGTTACTGTTGCCATAACTTTCTCGTTTTGTAGTACAGCACATAAGCTTTCTACAGCAATAAAAGGATTCAACATATATCCACAGTAACTCAGGAGGCTTCAAAAAGCAGCTCATTGTTCCTGTTCACCATCAGGTTTGTTGAAATGACATCTAAGCTGTTCTAAATATCCATTTGATGCAACTTGATAACATCTTAGCTTACATAAATTATTTAGTACATAAGAATGTAAAAGAAAAGTGAGAGAATGCACACACTGGTTTTGTATTACAGGACATCGAGTTATTCCTGTGATAACAGTGTAACAAGACCACCCCGAATTCAAGTCAATTTTATTTATATAATGCCAACAATAACAGTCACTTCAAGGTGCTTTACACTGTAAGATAAAGAGCCCACAATAACAAATAGAAAATCCCAACAATCAAATGCCTGACCTCTGAGCAAGCACTTGGTGACAGTGGGAAGGAAAAACTCCCCTTTAACAGGATGAAACCTCAGGCAGTACCAGGCTCAGGGAGGGGCAGTCTTATTGTCAGGGACAGCTTATAGTAAATAAAAATACTGGTGGCTGCCACTGCTGACCCTCAGCCTCCTAGTAGACACATCTATGGTATTAATTTCAAAATCCTACATTGGCTTATTCTCGAGTTATTGCATTTACAAACTTGCATGTCCGCACTGCCTGACTGCATGCCCGGTCAGGTGACAACAATACCCCAGTGGTCTTTTACGGCTGGGGGGGTGGGTGGGGTAAAAGATTTCCTTTTGAGGCTGTAGTCTTAAACTGCTTGGCAGAGAAAAAGGGAAAAATACATGAAAATACGCTAGAAATCCTGTTAATGAGATTTAGTTAAAAACTACAATTTAAAAGAAAGGAAAAAAAAACCCAAGCAAAAACAAATTGCCAAAATGAAAGTGCCCAATTTTGTCAGCAAACCTAAAACAAATTCAAAGATGGTTGTAATCTGAACGCTGTTCCTAAACCAGAGAGTTCCAGTTAGTGAGCACCAAAACAACAAATGACATAAACAAGCTACAGAGCCTTACAGCAGCTCTATTCAGTATGATCGAACCAACAAAGGAAGTCACGTGACGTCATAACAGAATGGCAACATCCCTATAGAAAGGAGCTCGGGTCATTTATGGTCATTCATGCATTTAAACCATAACCGTGACTATTCCCCAACCTCAGTGCAATGTTTATTAATTAGTTTACCCAAACCCCTAAACATAAACTGACCATAATCATATTGTTATCATACCATAAAACATATTTAGAAGGCGCTGACAAATAATATCTTGCTCATAAAGGCATCAAATCAGGAAGGATGTGTTGCTTAGAGGCCATTGGCAAATGATCAAATGATCAAATTTCTTGGATTGATGTGACAAACTGTCAGGCCTGAAGGGGATTTTAATGTAACCTGTAACCCATGTGGTTAGCTGATGAAAAGCTCTTGGCAGTGGACGTAATGAGCCTTATATTAGAGCAGAGAAGCACAAAGCTTATACTACACACTTGTTTTTTGGAGGTTTAATTAGGAAAAAGCTATATAAGAAAGACCCAGACCTCCAAACTCTTTGCACACTAAAAATTTCTATATAAGCCACATGTGCACCACTTTAGGAAATGAAGTCCACAGCTTGGGAAAGTCTCCTGTGCCTGTTAGGGTTTCTGAACTATAAACAGACAGTGGCTGAGTTGGGGGGAGGGTTTAAGTTAATGACACTTAAAATTCTGTACATCGAGTTTGGTGCCGATTTTTTTTCTTTTTAAACAGCCTGTTTTCTTCAGTGGTAATTCAGAGGTTATTTTTGTTAGCTACTCAGTGCAACAAACTAGTTTGGTTTGCTCCAAACCTCTCTACGTTCATAAAAATCTCTGGAATCCACTAACAAGTCTAATATTGTTTACCTTAAGGGAAAAAAAGTAACCTGAGAACTATATGTCCCTTTGAAAAAACAGACATACTTAATTTACCAAACAAAAATCCATAAAGTGAATTTACAGCAGTTCTTCACATCTTACCTCCCCCATGATGCACTGACAAGTAAACTTATTACTGCTTTAAATCCACGGAGAAGGAGCGGACATCTAATTTTTTTCCTTCCTTTTCGTTGCATCCCACTTTGTACATTTAGTGTCTGGCAGAGGAGCTCTTCATTTCCCCTGAGCTGAGAGTGAGTGCACATGGAGGAGGAAGGGGGAGACGTGGAACATAGGGCTATTTTTATGAGCAACATAATAAAGATATGGAGATTAAGCATCTATATGCTACCTGAGGACCTTCTCTCTGCTCCCAGTCTCGCCCAAGAACCTCTTCTTTTGTTTCTGCTCTCTGGCTCCCGTGGAGGATAGAGAGAACAGGCTGAGATGAATGAGAGTAATAACCCTACTGTCAGGAGAGAGAGAGAGAGAGCAGTGGGGAGGGCCATGATGGTGTAAACACCAGAGCGAAAGCTTGCAGGTTTATGGATCTATTTTTACTATGGCACAGGGGAGGAGGAGGAGGAGAAAAAAGGGGATGAGGGGAGGGAAGAGGAAGTGGTATGAAAATGGGAGTTCTGCATTATTCATGGACCCAACGGAGGAGTGTGGATGGTGGCTAGTGATGGTGCTTGTTTCACAGCCTTCACGTGCATGTTTATACTCATGCACGTATGAGTACACTGATTAAATAATTATAATACCATCTATTTTCATTTTGTTGTTACATATTAAAGAGCCACTAACCATACAGTAACAATAATCCAAGCCTTCTGCCAGCCGCGACGAACCTACAGATCACCCAAAAGTTTCTTTTGTCCTTTATGGTTTATCTGTTACAGCCTAGGATTTAATCTCAATACAGATTTATCGGCATAGTTAGCTGGAGAAGAAATTAGAGCTGGACTCTAATAAGACAGAGCTAAAAGGATGGGATTACTGAATTTAGATTCATCATGTGGGTACACACACACACTCCTTAACCAAGTTCTTGACCAAAGATTTATTGCAGTCAGTTAACTGTTGGAATAAACATCGGTGTGGAAACTGTGGAAATGGACTGTTTTAGATCATCTGGAGGACAGCTAAAGGAACGAAAGTGTTTTGGAGACGATAACAAGCCAATGGTTGATAAACATTTTTTCTTTTCTTTTTTTTTAACCGATGGCTTTCTGTGCACTGAACACAGTAATTATCTGTAAAGCTACAGTAAAGGGTGGACGACAGGACTTTCCACAGTTTCCACACACACACTCTAATTTTTAAAGCCAAAAAGTTTCACTTGTACATTTTGTGCAGAGAGAGACAGTTGTGTCCGTCGTCTTTCGCAGAAAAGTAGCCTATATTAATGGAGAGTGAATAGTGAGTAGTACAAGTAATAAACAGGTTTCAAATAATTAAAATAAAAGTAATATAAAAGTAAAAATATATATAAATGTAACCAACTGATAATAATAATATCAATATATTATAAAATATATTAAACAAGTAGCATTTTTGCTTCGTTAACTAAAATGCTAAGGAAAAGTTAAAGAAAGGTGCACTGACTCGCTATTACATCTTGTAGTAATAAGTAGTATAACAATAAAGTTTAAATAAAGTTTAAATAAAGTAACACACTGGCCTTAGTTCAGCTTTTGTTGGCATCACTGGCAGGAATTATAAATGTTTTGTTTCTTCACATGCTTTAGTCAGTTTTGGATGTTTCTGAAAAGTTTTTATGTAAAAAAAAAAAAAGAAGATAATAATAATAAAAAATAAAAAATGTAATTTATGTTAAGTACCTTTGAGAAAATAAACAAAATAATTTCTCAGTATTGTCCACCTTCATTGATTCCTGACATGAATACTACAATATACGGTAAGAAATGGCACAAAGCCTTCACATGTGGACTTTTTAGATCAGTTTTTTGTTGTTTTTATGTTTTGATGATTGCAATTAAAAAAAAAAAAAAATCCTGTCTAATATGATGAAGACTCGGTCCTGTGGAGTAAAGTTGGCAAAAAAAGGTTGGCATAAAAACAGGGCATTTATTGAAAATCTGGAGTAATCACTGACTTCAGTCCAGTTTTTAGTATTTTACAAAGACATCCAGTGGGCTGCACTGGACCCTTTGGTGGGCTGTGTTTGGGCTCTGGGCCGCGTGTTTGACACCACTGATTTCAAAGCTGTTTTAGTGTCTCACAACACGTGTTCACCTGAGACTTTCAGAGCGATGAAGGCTAAACTTTCAAACCTCATTAGCTTTATTACACAGATATTATTATTATTATTACACAGAGAGTAGCTGATGTCATTAATGAACAAATCCCTAAAATCTCTAAAGCTGTCGCAAAATCAATATTCTATTTGCAAAAAATGTATCCGAGGAATCCAAGTAAAATATTTGATACGATTTTTTTTAGAGCGTTTAATCACTACGTCAAAATACCCAACACAATTTTTTTTTTTTTACTACACCTACTATTAGTTGTGTGGCACAAGTTTTATTAGCTCTTAAATTTGGTAATAGTATTATATAGCAGCAATAACAATAAAACTATGAAATATAGCTGTTAGCTACATATTCAGTGTAATACAGATTTTAATATAGTATAAAGGGTTTTAGTGTAGCCACCAAAAAACCTTGTAATGGATGTGTGTGTGCACGCGTTCATGTGTGCAGCTCCTATCTCTTCCCTCCACAGTACATCAGCGGGAGCTGTCAGATCAGCATCAGGCCTTGCCAGTCAGATTAAGGATGTTACTGCAGCAGCGCCCTGTCCGTCTGCAGATAGATTACACTCTCTCTCTCTGTTTATCTCCACCCTGTCTCTTCCTCAGTCTCCGCCTCTCTGTCTTCTGTGTCTCCGCAGGACGCTGCTGCTCCGTCAGCGCAGGTCGCAGGGTCAAATCGAGGGGAGCTGAGATGAGTGGAAGAGGTGAAGGGACAGGTGGCCCAGAATGGCGTCACCACAGCTGCAAATGAATCTACGTTAATGAAAAGTTCTATTATGATCTAAAATAAATTCATAACTCCACGGCAGCTGCAGCTCGAGTGGAAGAACTGCAGAAATAGCTGGGGAGGAATCTGACAACAGGCAAACTTTCAGAAAGGTATTTTATTTGTTAATTAACAACTGTAAAAAAAATTTAAAAAAAAAAAGCATTTAGTTAAGATTAATTGTTATCTGCCAGATGCACTAGTGACTCTATGAGCAATGCACAATAGCTTAAAACCCACATGAGTTTCTAAATGTGCAAGAACTGCAGGGTGGAATATTAAGGGAATGTTTCCTGTTACAGATTTTACAGATGTGACACTGAAGATATTTACAAACATAGAAACTTGTTGGAAATTTTAGTGTGAGCTTAAATGTACTGTGTAGTAAATGTAGTAAAATGTACTCGAGATTAGAGGTACTGTATACGATAGAGTTCAGTTATTCCTGCAGTGCCTGCTGTCACATACACATTGGCTTCAGCAAAGGATACAGTGAGTGCAAGTTTATTAACAACCTAACTCTCTGTGTGAACTGGTGAGTGGGAGGTCAAGTCAGGAGTACAGTGCTGGTGATATAAGCAAGGCACTGAAAATGTGAAAACTGCATGGTGACAGTCTTTGATGGCATTTGCAGTTCACACTGAAAAAACAAGGAAAAACCTACAGTGAATATTAACACGTTATTCACTAGATAACATATTAATGTTAGAAAAAAAAACTTCAAATATTATGCTAGGAAACTGTTTATGTTAATATTTATTGGTGTTGGTATTATGACTTGGATAAATCTATGAAAAATGTCAAAAATAACACAGTTCATAACACATAAAATTGTATTTTCACATCAACAGAGTGATTCCCAAAGAGCTATTAGCTGAAAACTTGGCATATCTTAGCACAGTGTGCAGTGTGTCCTTAAAAAAATTTACAGTACAAATTTACAAACAGAGGGCAAAAGAAGTGTCAGGGCTAGAGACTATCTACAGCAGACCAACAGTATTTGAAGGTCAGGTCAAATCCAGCAAAGACCTGACACACGACCTGAGAGATGCATCTGACCCTTCAATGGATCCATCTACTGTTCACTGAAGCCTTATCAGAAATGGTCTTAATGGAAGGGTGGCTGGAAAGGGCTGAAGAACTGGACTGAAAACCTGAAAAACAGGTCTGATGATGTGGTGATTACAAATGTAAAATTTTTGGTTCAAATTTTTGTTTGCTCGTATGTACAGAGGAGGTCAGAAAAGAGGTACAACAGGTATCTAAAGCAGCTGGAAGCTCAGTGAACACCACCGGCTTAGAACTGCATTTAAGCCAGTGGTGTTCAGGATCTTGTCAAGACCGGCTGAGTTCTGAATGCAGAAAAACTAAGCTCAGATTTTGATCCACAATGCAATACCATCTTCAAGAAGTTCTTCAAGAAGCCTGGAGAACTATTCCTGAAGACTACTTAAAGAAAATGGTTGCCTGAGACAGTTCAGGCTGTGTTGAAGAATAAAGATGGTGATACCAAATACTGAATTTCAAACTCGTTAGAATCATACAAACTGCACTTGGTTCAATAAATCGCTGCAGCTATTTTCTAATTTCCTGTCAAATACAAAGAAATGAGAAGCTGGCTCAAGACTTTTGTGCATTGCTGACCAGCTTGAGCAAAGAGACCCAAGACCCAAATTCCACAACTAACTGAAAAGAATTACTGCTTTCTCTTCTTTGATACGTTTGCACATCAGTTTTATTCTGTCATTTCACATTATAGTTGGATACCAACAATAACAGTTTCCAAACTGTTACCAAAGCATGTAATTTACATGCTTAGCTTTGCATGAAGAGTGAAAACAGGAAGAAAGGCAACAAAATCATCATACTTGTGAATCCAAAGCTCACTAATTAACAATCCAGCCATTCAGTTGTTCTATAAAAGCAGTTTGTAAAACAATTCCACCTCGTTAATGGGCTTATTGGGTTTTACATTATAGTTTATCAGTCAGTTAATTTCCTCAATAAATTTCCTATAAAGACACACCAATTCTCTGCCTCTGTTTTTAAAAAAATATAATCTTTAAGTGTCGACTCTGTCCTGTTTATCTTTTAAGGCATCCTGGTGTAAATGTGATATCTTCGCATCAAATACACCAGCAGATCCTATTGCTCTACTGGCCCATCGCTGAACCTCAGTGTCTTTGTAAGACTTGTGTCTAAGATAAAACTGTTGTTATGCTTGAAGCTCCATTGTGAGGAAACACAGCCTTCATGCCAGTCTGAAAGAGGGAGAGGAGGGCTGAAAACTGTGCACAGCAACAGCACAGAGGGGTTTTACTGTGTGCGACATGACCCTGTGAAGGTCACTCATCCATTTTAATAATAGGCATGTATGGCCAAACACAGTGTCTGCAAGTCAGTGATGCAAAGACACGAGGATATGATGTGAGTGCAGATAAGAACAGAGATAAACCCATGTATATGAAATATATGAAGCATAAATAAGCCAAGAGAAATGTCTAAGAATCAAATAAATA
>VVHJ01005550.1:0-10668 GCA_015107715.1 Tylochromis polylepis
ACGGAAGCAACAAGGGCAAAAGAACGGCAATAAATCTGAAAACAGAACAGCACATAGCCTTATTATCAGAGCCCCATCCTGCACACACACAAGGCCGTCATGAAGAAAACAACGCAGCCTATGAAAAAACAACCAGGCTTTCCAGTTCTCCGCTTCTACCTCCCCCCCTCCTCCTCCTCCTCCCGCAGTCTCCTTCATTCCTCGGCCAAAGGTATTCCCTGATGGCCAGCCATTTCAGAGAGCAGCTCGGCCTGATCATACGGCAAACTAATGAATTGAAAAATGAATCGATGCAGACAGAGAGGGAGCGAGGCCTTGACCCCCTCCTGAAGGTGAAACTCAAGACACTCGGCAGTAGATACTCAGGTCTTCCAGGCCCAGGTCTTGTATATTTTTTGCACAGATGTTGGGAGGCCTGCAGGGAGACGTGTCGTTGTTACTCTTAGCCTGAGCCCAGAGTCTGCGTTTCTCTGACCAACAGGAGAGGCGGGTGAGATGTCTGGACATGCTCTTTGTTCTGCTGGGAGCTTTTCCTCTAATCAATAACTGAGAACCGAACGATGACAACAACACGCTCGGGCATCCAGCCAACTACATTACAGCTGCATACGAAAAGCAGAATGTAAGAGGAGCACATGAGACCCAGTGGAGATGGGGACACAAAGGCCTCACTACAGCAGCAGCAGCAGCAGCAAGCACACCTCGCCAACCTTGCCTGCGCTGGCAGAGCAACAGTGCCCCCTGCTGTTTAAAGCAGAGACCTGCATCCAGCAGAGCAAGGGGGGTGGGGGGTTCAGAGTGGAGGAGAGGGAGAGAAGAGCCACTAGATGCTGAGGAGAAGTCATGGCACAACACATTCAGGCCTCGCAGCTCTTTGAAGGCAGATCAATAGCTAACCATTATCCTATTGTTGTTCCTCATCCAACCAGCACTGGTGAAGCCGGAGGAGGGGGATGGTTAGCCTGAATGCTGAAAACGCAGGGATTTTGCAAAGGCAGGGATTTATTTAGGCAATCCAAATCTGACAAGAATCAACGGAATACAAGAAAATTACACAAAGAGGGGAGGGGGAAAGTACAACAGAGTAAAATGTAACAGAAAAGCATCCTAAGTCAGACACATCCGTGGTGCAGTGGAGGTTTCATTTAGATAATTTTTCAGAGGCTTCATGGTTTTATGAAATCATTGATTTTCCATTCATTCATTTCATCTGCTTGCAAAAAAAACAAAAAACAAAAAGCTCAACAGATGTGATTTCAGTCAAACCTGGTTATTCCCACACAAGGGTTATCAGTAGCTAGCCCAAAGCTAAACACCACACTCAGCTATTAAAATGCTACAACAATTAGTGCCAATGCTTACTGCCTTAATGCGAGTCAGAGAAAACGGTGCTATGGTTAACACACAGTTACAGTGCGCCCTGCAGATGATGGGCGGTGTGTGCCATAGCGCCCAACAATCAGCTTTTAACTGAATGAAATTATACTTTTTTAGTAAAAGAAAAGAAAAAAACAAGAATCTGATTTTAAAGGCAAACAATAACCAAACCTCAAACGACAAAGACACCAAACATACAGTACAACACAAAATGTCTCCAATGCATAACTGGACACATTTTGAAGCAGAAGAAAATCTCTCATTCTATCTTTGGTTCTCTACCTCCTCTGTCCCTCTAACCCCATTTCCCCCTCCAACCCCTCGCCCCCTTCCTCTCTATATTGATGCGGGTATTTAATTAGTACCATAGACACAAAGTTTCTATTTCTTGTTACTATTGTGCTCTGTTGTGCATAAGTAAGGCACCTTGTTGATAAATGAAAAACAAAAAAAGGAAGGACTTTTTAAAAGGAAAAAAAAAGAAGGATGCAAGGACTGAAGCCAATGAAGGACAAGTTTTTTTTTCTTTTTCTTTTTGCATTCTGTGTGAATATAGACCTGCAGGACATTTACCACAAGAAAGAGAAAAGGCAAGAGAGACGGCGAGCTGCTGAAGAGAAGAATAAATGACAGACACTTTCTCTCTTTTGGCATTTTGTGTCAGAACTGTGGTACTCTCAGCCCCCCTGCCCCTTTAAAGCTGAACCCTGAGGATGGGGTAAAATTAAGGGGGACAAAACATGACCTCCAAATGTCCTGGCTGACTCAGTATGTTTTATTGGAGGGTGGGGTGGTGGCACTTGGGACTCAGTAGTTGTCTATGTGGTCTTAAGATGCAACTGTAGCATTTCCAACAATGTAGTCAGATTAGCAGTGCAGATTAGATAAGAGATGGTCACTGTAGAGGAGCTGATCAGGAGGCACTGACTAACTTCACGTTGCTGTAAGCAGTGAGTTAACGTCGCCAAAGGAAGATGAGCTTAAATTGACTTGTGGTATACAGTTCAGTGAGCATAGACAAATAGCTAGATTCAGCTTTAGGAATGAAGCTGACAAAATGACGTTTGTAGTAGTGAGAACCAATATGGCTACCTCACTAAGCTGAGTGGTTTGTGAAACCGCCACTAATACCAAAGATACTGCAGCCTACCAGTCACAAACTGCCTAGGGGGACACAAACCAAAAAATAAGAGCCCCCCCTCTTTGCCCCAAACTGTTACAGACACACTGACAATATTACGCACGCACGCACGCACACACACACACACACATTCATACGAACAGCGCAGTCAGACTGCATTGTGCCACATAGGAGGAGGTGGCTGCCTTGCAGACAGAGTTGAGTGCCTTTTCCCTTCAACCACGGGTGGGACTGCACTGGACACACACCCACACACACACACACACACACACACGGATGCATGCATATAGCGGCATACCCATTTACAAGCGTGTGCTCACACAGACAATGCACCCATAATTGGATGGACAGAAAGGGGGGCCAAAGAGAGGGACACAGAGTGGGGGCTGTGTCAGCATTTTCTCCCATATTGACTTTCCATCTTGATACACTAGAATACAAGCACTTTATCATGTAGAAAGTCTATAAAACATTTTCTATACGCTATTTATTTGAAACAAAATTATATGTTACTCCTTAATCTGTCGGAGTCTTCGTTGCTGTATCGTTGATCTTCTGCTAGCTCTCAGCCTTCGTGTTTTTCTTTCGCTTTCCGCCCGGCCTGCTTATGCTCTCAGCCGCTTTACCCTTCTCACATCAGAGATATTTTTGTGTAACAGAGAAAGAGAAGGGTAAAGAGGCGGTGGCTGTAAGCACCCAGAGGGCTGTAGTTATAAAATCTTAAATGCCAAATGGCTTTCTTTCTCCCCACTGCGTGCAAGCACAGAGGCTGCACTGGAAAAGTGTGGAAGAGTCGCTGACAGTTTATAGACACAAACTCTCTCCTCCCTCCATCCACCTTGTCTGTCCAGTCAACTTTTTCCCCCTGGCTAGTGCTAGGACTTGGTAGGCGTGTGTTGACAATTAATTCTGAAATACCTCAAAAACCTTTCATGTAAACTTTATGTAATTTAAACTGAAAATAATACTGCTAATGATAACAATGATTATGAAAGTATGATACTATGATAGTTAGTTTTGGAACTTGTGACTTGAAGCTTTATACTGTTAAATTCCTTTTATTCGTTTGCTTATTTTTCTCGTACGTTCTCTCGTTTGTTTTTGCTACGGCATGTACTTACTGTTTTCATAAAGGAAAAGACATTGTGAATGTTTCTGTGGAGGGTCACACGAGAAAAGAAGAGACAGAAGAGAAGGCGAGAATAGAGGGAGACGAGCGAGAGCTGCTCGCTTCAGATGTTTAGTTCAAAGCTCTCTCACAGACGGCTGCATTCAAAGAAACAACAACAAAAAAAAAGAAAGAAAGAAAGAAATGACAAAAATGTGATTTGGGCTGAATTATAAACCAAAAATTTGATGTTAAACCAAAGGAGGAATAACCTTAGCTTGTTAGCTTTCTTCTGCCTTTCAGTTGTCTTTTCTCTGAAAAAACAAAAAGAAAAAAAACAGTTTCACAGTTACTTCTGAAGGTTCCTGGGTGTGTTCAAGTGCTCCTGATGTTCTTAGAATATTAAAGACCAGCACCTCCTATTGAAAAGAAGGTGCACTTTTTTTTTTCTTTTGTGCATGGATATTGTATAACTGTATAGAAACCAACAGGAATGACCTGTGATTTTGTGGGGAGAGGAGGAGGATGGAAAGACTTGGGTGTGGGGGGAGAAGGGTGGGGGTGATAGTTTGGTTATCAAAAATAAACAAAACAGGGTGGGAGGATTTGGGTTTTAGGCGTTGGAGGGGTCTTTGTTTTAGAATTTCTGTCACTGTTGGATTCACTGATTGTGTGCATGTGTTGTTGCAACCCTTCCCCTTTCCCCAATGTTTCTTTGATGTATATAAATCCAGACAGTAGGGGGCAGTGTGTGCTGGGGGAGGTCAAACTCCTCTCCTCCCAATCAATCGCATTCAATCTTCATTCCTCAGCTTGCGGTCCTCATTCGGGTCCTGAAAAGTGTGTCTTGCTTTTCCAAAGACGGGCCGTTTACTTGGAGTTAATCACAGGGACACACTCAGACCTGAGCGGCCTTCCAATACCTGTACGTCTGTCTACATGCTTTCCTTCAGCCTGTGTACAATGTATATGTGTTCATTTGTACCTATGTGGAAGACTATTTCTATTTTCTGTTCCTTTACTATGGGTTGCAATATTTGTCATGCAAAAATCTGAAACCATTTCTTACTGACCGACCGACCAACCGCAGTACCACATGGCAACCGATCATCCCGCCCGAAATGTCGTCCGCATTTACTGTCAAACAGCATATTCGTGTCATTTCTCTGTGGGATTGAATAGTTTGCCGGTGGGACTGATGTAGACACCCCCAGTCACACTGTGCTCTCCCTCTTCTGTTACCTGTTAATCAATCAGAACCAAGTGTCTTTGTGATGGTAGAAGACAATCAGTTTCAAAACAAGAAAAAAGGTAGAGAGAGGGCAGGCCAGAGGAAGGGAAGGATGGAAGAACAAAATCACACAGAAAAGAGGCTCTCTGAATCGTGACATGCTGTAGTGCCCGACTGCCAAATGACTGCCCCACCACCCCCACTCACTCATTCATCCTTCGTCCCATCTCGACCAGATCTCACTGCTCAAACCCCTCGAACCGACTGTCCCACGACTCGTTCCCTGCCACCATTGTAGTCCTACGCAGCAGTGCAAAAAAGAGCTGTGGTGCAAAGATCATGCTTCCCATCACCCACCACAATGTCCTGCTAATGTAATGACGATGTAACCAGCCGCGAGGAATAAAAAATGGCTCCGGTTGGTGGCTTTTGCACAGAGAACTATGCAAACACCTGACCCCCCCAATCCTAATTGTTGCTGCTGGGTCAGAGTGTAACCCTCAACCCCCCTCCCTCCCATCCTCAACATTTAAACGCTCCCACTCATTTTGACCTCCGCCGCCATTTACTCGGCCAATTAACCCATCACATGAGCCCAGTGTGGGCGGAGTAACCCCAGTCACTCAGGCTATGGTGAGAGTGGCTGGGGACACAAGAGCACTACAGCATCCCATGTTTCACCACACTGAGATCACTTAACGTTACATGAATGCCCCAAACTGCCACTGACATCAAAATGGAGTCCATGCTGATGTTCGCAAGCCAATCCACACTCATGGCTCCATCGTTCTACAATGTTCGACTGTCTTTGTCCCCAGCGCCAAGGAAGGGCCACAATCAATGCAAAGACACTTACATTGTACCTACTTAAGTTTACAAAGTCGTCTGGAGATGGTGGCTTATATTGCACTCAGACAGACAGACAGACACACAAACAGACACAGGCACATGCTAGAGAGGGTGAGTCTGCCTTTTGAGAGTGTTTGCTGAAACCAAAGATGAAATCAGAGGTATGACAATCTGGCTGCCAAACCTAGAAGACAATGTTCAGCTCTACGGGTCCTGTGATTTACCGGCCGTGTGGACATTCCACGTATTGCACTTAAACACACACACAGACGCACACGTACGTGCACATACCCCGGTGTAAACCCATCACACACACATAAACGAGGAAAAAACCCACTCACGTCTATTCAGAAAGCCTTTTTTCACCTCCTCCCACTGCAGAAGCCGGAGAGCCTGTGGAGGACTTTTAGTTTCATTCTAGTTGAGACTTTTGAGAAGGAGAATAATCTGAGTAATAACTGTTACAGAAAAATAAAAACTTAAAAGGATAATATGGGTAAATTGCGTGTTTTGA
Source organism: Tylochromis polylepis (assembly GCA_015107715.1). Taxonomy (NCBI): domain Eukaryota; kingdom Metazoa; phylum Chordata; class Actinopteri; order Cichliformes; family Cichlidae; genus Tylochromis; species Tylochromis polylepis. The sequence goes on from VVHJ01005550.1 coordinate 6,221, forward strand.
AATAAATTAACAAATAAAACAATTGTAAAACAAGGCTATGCTGTCAGTTTATTGTGTTTGGTTCGATTCTCAAAGGAGATCCGCTGTAACCTCAGCAGACGGAGATTGGATTTTTACTCATATAAAAAGATTGGATATATTCAAACAGAGGTAAAGTGCCAGTGTGAAGACAATAAACAAGATTTATGATGCATAATAAATTTTGTATATTATGTTGTTAACTTTATTTCAAAATAGTATCTGTACAATAGTGCAACAGCTTAGAACTGCCCACAGAACCATACGTAAAACACTGAAAGACACAGAAAAGTGTGCTGCAGGAGCAGATGATACGTGTTCTCTTTTAATGCAGTAGTCGTTACATATGTTTCACACAGTCAGTCGTTTTTGGCCTTCGAGACAGCAGAGTTATCACTTGCAGTCACTTTCTCATGTGTGTTGCTGAGGTGATGTGACGTCCGGACCCAGCTCCCTGAGAGACAGCGTAAGAGGAACGGCGGAGAGGCGTCCCTCTTCTGAAACGAGACTTCAGTTCCACTGACTGATGGGATACACTGTGGACCTGCATCAGAGACGGGGAGAATCGTATCAGTGACTGTTTACTTCTTAAACTGATATACAAGGTTTATTTTGTTTTGGTTTTTCTTTTAGCCCCAGAGTAACAAGAAACGGCGACAAAATTCAGTAAACTGACCCGGAGATAATGGTTGGGCATGTCAGCAGCAGCTACAACTGCAAGCACGATCTCCTTTCCGTCTCTAGTGTCTTCTTATGAAAGCGCCTTTTCTCTGGTCCTCTTTTCCCTCCTCTGTCTCTCTAACTCTCTCTCACCTCTGCTGTGGGACTGGTTCTAACTTGGGCACCAGCACAGCACCTGTAGGTAAGGTGTGTGTGTTTTCAGTGACCGGGTGGCCTGTCCAGCTCCTGTCCTTTTCCTCAGGTGGCACACCTTGGGTGCATCGGCTAATCAGTATGCTGTACTCACACCCCCTTTGCCAACTCACTTCTCAACAGACTGTCTGTCAACCTCTGTGGTCTGAGGATCCCCTCGTGCTCCATACAGCCTTTTGTTGAATCCCGTCTCTGACGATTTTCTGATCATCGCTGCAACCTCTGCATTATTCAGTAATTCTTTGAACTTAGCTCTCTGGTCTAGTGCACTGCATTTGGGTCTGCTGGTTCTTTGAAAATAAGCTCACAATTTTAGAAAACTGTAGCACATGACTGGAAAATTATTACTGACAATAAGAGAGAAAAAAATAACTTGAGATTGGTGGAGTTTTTATGAGCTGCTGCAGATTGTTTGATATTGTGTGGTACTGTGATTGTTGAGTGTGTGGACAAAGTTTCTGTGTGTTTCCTGTCAAGAGCTGCAGTTTATGAGTTTACAGTTTTTCCTCAGTTTTTATGGCCATTTTTTACACTGTCTCTCTTTTGACAGAGCAGTAACACAAACTGAGCAAACTGTGAAATGTGGAGCATGACATTCGGTGACCTGACTACTGAATGGACATGCAATTTACATTTTTAGCTTTTCCTGTTGAGAAATATTCATTTTCAAACAGCTAGACCAGCAGATCTTTCTTTCATACTCTCCCATGCACAAAAAGATCACCTTGTGTTTGTCGTGGCCGTTGAGGATGACATTGAGGGCGTGAGCAGTCACTGAGGGCAAAACAGCTGTCCAGGCAGCCAGCAGAGCTGTGAGCCACACAACTGGATCAGCGAAGGCATAGTCAGACGCACCTGATAAAAGGGCAAACAGAGCACTTAAACCTTTGCACAGAAATGGACAGAGAGCCACAATTTTCCAAAGACAAACTGAAATCAGCTTCTTGTTGTCGCATGTTTTCTTTTTTGATTTTTAGTCCAACGTTGGGATGTTAAAACGGTCACAGCTTTAAGCAAAATCACACAGGAGTGACAAAGAAATAATAATCGGCCTGTGCTGAATACCAAGAAAGATATAGTCCTTCGGTGATTTCTCAAAAAGGAAGCGGTTGTGGGTGATCCTGGTACAGATGAAGAACAGCCCCACAGATACAATCACAGCTGCTATGTTGAACTTGGTCCAGTGTCTGGTCAGCAGAATAACCTGAGACATGGAAACACTGTTACTGAAGGATAAAAGTCCAACTGGGTATGCAGTACAGTGTTTATGTCAGAGAGAAGACAGAACAGTTAACATTTATATAGTCGTATAGTAAGTTTATGCAAAATAACGGACCAGCAGATAGTTCAATTACTGTTAATAAAAAATGAAATTGTAATTAAGTTTTCTAAGGTTAGATCATTCTTATTTAGGTCAGTAGTTTGTGTAAGAAAAAAATAATTAGAGGAATATATTTTGTATTATATCAGAGCTGATATGAGAAAAAAAATAATAATAATAATAATTCCACTTCAATTCCGTTCTGATCACACAATGTACATATTATGTATTTGTTACTGATTACCAAATGTAACTGTCACTTTGTAACAGAGACTGTCTTCATTCCCAGGATGTGAGACACTGTTGTCACGCCAAAGCTGCTGGTGTCTCAGAGATACGCCTGAACCGTCCTTTGACAATGGCGCCATGACAGATTTCATGGCAGAGTTCACTCCAAACTCTTCACATATATGAAAACCTCAGTGTCATTTTTCAAGCTCCAGGGTTGTATGTGTGAATGGCTGCATTTTAAATGGGAGCCCGACTGTGGTTTCAAAGCTCACAATCCTGTTATACGCACCACAAACCCCACCCACTAAATTTTTAACAGATGGCTAAACTTTACTTTCAAATGATTAAATACTTATTCCAACGGTGGCTACAGATGGATAGGTAATTAATTATTAAACATTTTTTTAACATGATCAAGTTTTCATAACATAACTATGACAAAAACTTTAATTAACTATGTACAAAACATTGAATTATGGTTATTATAAAGAGTTACCCAAGTCACTATGATTTTTACCAAAATCTGTTAAAAATGTTACACTCTCTGTTTCACTGTGACAACTGCATCTATGAAGAAAGAACAGAATAGCCCTTTATTGTCATTGTGCCTGTACAAACAAAACTGAAAGACATCCTGACCTCAATCGTGGCAGTGAACGTAACTGCCATGGAAACCGTGACTGCCACGGTCTGGTAGTCAAAGGCCGTGTTGTAGAAAACGCCGAGCGGGATGAAGAAGAAAACAAGCGACGCATAGACAGCATGCAGGAGTGACAAGGACAACTTGAGAGGGCTTAAGAGCTCATGTGTCTGTCCACACTTGTACAACTCGGGAAATTCTAAGCTTTTTTCTGCGCTGACGTCCTAAAAAAGAAAGAGGCAATTTTTATTGTTTAGACAGTCACACTTCTCTTATTTTAGTTTAACACAAACTCTCCAGCTCACCTGTTCAAAAAAGGCCAGGCAAAGAATTGGGTATGCAGTGTAGAAAACCGTATATAAAGCGATGAACCATGTTTCATACAGAGACTGTGAGAGAAACATAAAGTTCTGAACCTCACTTCATGACGTGACTATAAGGTTTTTTATTTGCATGATTTAATGTCTGTTTTTGTCTAACCTGAGCACTGAAGGCATTGAAGAAACCAAACCATACATGCACAAGAGCAAAACTGCAGGTCTTAAACAGGAAATAGCGCAAGAAGACGGAAATGCGGCGATAGGACCAGCGGCCGTGGACGAGAAGCAGCCGCTGCAGAAACCTGAACTGGGCCAATGCAAAGTCTGCATTCTGCACCGCCTGACCTCCCTCCACTCCTGCCAGACCCACACCAAGATGAGCCGCTGGTATTGGGGGGAGAGGAAGGAGGACAAATGTTAAAACATAAACACAAATATCAGAACACACTGATTTATTTTTACTTTTTTTACTTTGTAGAACTACAAATAAACATTTACTCTTGATCATGTTGACGTCATTGGCACCATCACCAATGCTCATGGTTACTGAGCTGGTATGTTTCCTCACCAACTTGACGATTTCGGCCTTCTGTGCAGGTGTTACGCGGCAGCACAGCACAGACTGACAGTGTTCTGCCAGGCTCATGAATGTGGCCCCCCATTCTGGCCTCGGGTCAAACTCTGTCTGGGGTAAAACACCATCAAACACCTCAGTTCAGGCTTTGACTTCAAAGTGACCTGAATTAATTTGGTTTCAGTGTTTGCTTCTGGGTTTGAAATGAGCTGTAATATCCTGTAACACAGCATGTTTCTTTTCTGTTTTACTTAGTGCTGAGTCCAGTGATAGAGAGAGAGCCAGACTGCCATAAAGTGCAGGGAAAGAGACCCAAATGCATACATGCGAGGGAGACTTGCATAACAAAGTAATGTATTATGGCCGATGCAAAGTCCAAGATACAAAATCCAAAAGGCAACAGACTCAAAGAGGAGGTTAACAGATGCTCAGACAAAGACTGAGGGGAAGGACTGGACTATTTATACACAG
>VVHJ01005550.1:10699-24983 GCA_015107715.1 Tylochromis polylepis
AGGGGGGGGGGGGGGGTAAAACTAAAGGCAAGACACTGGAGAGAAGTCACAAACAAAGTGAAGCAAAACATGATTAAAAATAACAAATGAGAAAGCACAGAAAAGTGAACTTTACAGAGGAGATAATGCAGGAAGAAAACACAGACGAACAAATAAACTCTATAAATAGGAGCAGTAACTAACACATAGCACAAACTGAAGGCACAAAGCGCTAGTGAATAAATTAAAAATCAAAGCTAAATGATCAAAAAACCTAAGAACTGAGAAACTATGACGCAACCAAGCAGAATTCTGAAAAACAACATATCCAGACTTAACAATAAACAAAAACTGAAAGAGGGAACCTAAGCCCTGATAATAATAAACAGAAGACTTTCTAGAGTTAAACATAAGTGATGATCACCTCACTATACAAAACCCTACAACAAAACCCAGACACGAGTACAAGCTGACCTCAAACATAAAGCAAAGGAGAGAAGGATATGTAACCCGCTTAGTTGAATCATTACAAGCATGCATATGTTCAACGTTTTCTTTTTTTTATACAATTCATCCTCAGAGATGACATTTTTGGTTTTCTTTCCCTGTCTGTATGACTTTTTTTTGTTGTGCGTATTATGTGTTACAAATAAACTTATGCTAACTATTAATGTAATACTAATGATTTCTTGTTTGATCATTCCACTGACAGCAAGAACTTAGCCCTAAAAGAAGAAGAAACAGAAGAATCTACTGCTCAGCACCTTTTAATATCGCCTCTGCATGTCTCTGCAGAATACAACTTCTCATGAAACCAAGTTGTGGCAAATTACAAGACAGAATTTTTCCATTTTTAAAACTTTCCATTGTCTATGTATAGCACAGGTCGGTGATTACCAGCTCAGGTCCGGTGAGGACCACAGAAGTCTTTGCTACAGCCATCTCCTTGTCTACAGCCCACAGCTCTGTCTGTCTGACCTTGAAGAAACTGACCTGTGGATCTGGGGACTGGAGTATCTGTCTGCAGGGGCAAACAAACAAAGATCAATGGGATGGTGCGAGTGCGAGTGTGTACATGTGCATGTGTGTGTATGTGTATGTGTCAGTGTATTTCTAACATTGCTAACCTCAGCTCCTCCCATTCTACTATTCTGCTATCAGGATCCAGTAGTTTGCAAGAATATCCAATATTCACTGCAGTCTCTACAAACACAAGGAAAGAAGTCGCAGATGGAGTTAGAATAACACATAAACCACCGTGAAACTTTATTTTCATCACACATTCAGAAATTATGCCATGCTCCTCTGGTGTCACAGCCTATCATAATACCTTTTTTGTCTCCAGTCAGTACCCATACTTTAATCCCAGCCTCTTGAAGTTGAGCAATGGTCTCAGGCACTCCATCCTGAAGCCGGTCCTCGATTGCTGTTACCCCCAGCAGCTACAGCAAGACTTAATTTCAGCATCCATTCAGGATATTCAAATGTTTACATCTTACATACATATTTCATATCACAAAGTTCTATGACTGTGCCCATGTCATGATCCTGGGTCTTTTGACCCAGCGTTTTGAGTTTATACTTATATATTGTTGTTTATGTTTTAGTTATTGGGTTCTCTAAGTTATTTCCATGTCTAGGTTGCCGTTTGAGTTCATTGTTTATTAGATTCCCCGTGTGTCTTTACCCCTGTGTTTCAGTCTCCCTTGCCCTCGTGTGTTTTATGTCTGCGTGTCTTATGTTAAGGTCATGTTATGTCTGCGTCTCTGTTATGTTTCCTGTTTTACTTTGAAGGTCCATGTCTCATGTCAGTGTTTCTGGTTTTGCTTCCCTTGTCTCGTTAAGTCTGATTTCTCCCAGCTGTGTTTCCCTCCTGTCTCCCATTCCCTGATTACGCGTGTGTATATTTTAGTCCTGTCTTCTTTTGTTCTGGGTCAGGTGGTCTGTCGTGTTCATGCCAGGTTTTAGGTATTCTTGTCAGGTTTCCATGTTTAGAGCTTTTTATGTTTACCTTCTAGTTTTTCCCAGTTTAGGTTTTGTTAGCATCTTTATTGGTTTTGCCTTTTGTTTGTTACTTTGTTTAGTCTACCAATAAACGTCTCGTTTTCTGTTAAAAATCAAGTTTCTTTTGCGTCTCTGCATTTGGGTCCTCCTCATCTCACCACACAGTCTGCTTCTCAGCCAGACTGTGACAGCCCATAAAAGTATGAAACGATCCCTTTACATTAGGCTAATCTTGACTTCAAGTTTGTGTCCAACACAGCTGCATTCTGGGGAAGAATTCCTACCTGTGCATTTTGTGCGTGCCCTAGATCTCCTGCAGTGTGTTGGAACAGACGCCCTCCAACTTGATTATCGTTTTGGAGAAGCAACCAAAGTCACAGTGAGAGACTGTATTGCTGCAGGCAATAATGTTATCAGCTAACCTCTCAGCTATGAGGGGAAAATGCCCCGCTCAGCGCGGACACAAAAAGCTTAGGGGTCTGACCTGCGACTTTTGCCCCCTTTACTGATGTAGGCAAATTTTCTGTTTTTAGCCTGTGGTGATAATGCTGAGTGGACTGTGGCCAATCAACAGTTTCTTGCAAACCTAGTGCAGTTTTTTTTCAGAAGTGTAATCGCTTACAAACATGCTTCAAATGAGTAATCTATTTGCTGTTACTAAACCAGAGAATTGACATCTTCCAGTTAGAAATTCATAGAAAATAAACAAACATAGATCTAAAAAACCTGCTTTTGCATGTTATTCTAGAACATTTTAAATATTAGGAAACGTAAAAAAAATTAAAATTTTGGACGTCACAGTGGAACTCTGTTTTGATGTTCTGACCATGGTGGATGCATTCAGATGGACTCATGACTCACCTCACGCTTTGCATGAGATTCATTCACTGAAAATGGTGTATGGTGAAACTGCCAACAGAGAATTTCTGGACATCCATGCTGGAAGTGATCCATGGCAGCAGAAGGAAGGACAGCTTGATTGAAACCAGGCGTGCCTTTTTATTTATTTCTATGTGCAAGGTCACAGAACTTTGTGATTGTAGTCTAAAGTTGTATGACTACAGCACAGAGTCAAATATAATGTGAGAAACTGAGTGAAGTTTAACATCATAAGAATTTTCCTTTTTTACAGGTCTGAGCTCAGCTCCACAAATACAAAAATTAATCTTGAGGAAAATAAAGGACTGAAATCTTTAAGCAGTAACATTATTAGAGCCCTTTAAATGAAGTACTGACAATATATAAAACCACACTGAGGACGAGCCCACCTGCAGGTCCATTTCCATGTCATCATATAATTTTTCCAGCACCGCGTCACGGTCGCAGGTCGCCATGGTGGCTGACTGAGCCAGAGTTTTATTCCACTGCTCCCATGATGCCTCAGGAACAGATCGAACGGCAACACACAGTGTCCGCAGACAGGCCTCGGCAAACAGCTGACAGAAGATAAGTTAGTGTTTTTTGATAGGCTGATGTTATTTACTGAGTAATCCTTCAGGCAGAGATGGAAGGAAAAAAAACAAGCAGTAATCAGGGATGCCTCAGCCATCTCATTAGCTAGTAACGACTGGCTGGATCCTTTCTTGAAAACGTACTCATCATTGATTAAGAGCCTTCAGTATAGTGTGTGGATGGTTTGATGATGTCACAAATGATAACTGCAGTGGAAATTTTAGTTCATGTTGACTTGCACGCATCGCAGTCACAAAGGTTTGAAAGTAAATGCACAGTATGTGATAACTATTAACAGGACAGAAAAAACATAAACTTAGTTTAGCCTAACATAATGATTAAAAACAGGAGGAATAGCAAGATGGAAATGCTTTACCTCTAGAGCTCTTTCAGTCCTTTCCTGATGTGGAGAGTCCTTCTGCAGTCTCTCCAGGATCACTATATCTGCCCCTTTACAGTACAGTTTTATTCCACCTTCTGGCTCCCGCACTAAGGACACACAAAAAAAAACCCTCTGTGTATGGACAAACCAAAAGGACGTCTAAGAAAAAAACAAAAGGCTGTTTCACTGACTGTGAGCCAAATGAAAAAAGCGATTATATCAGTGTGTTTAACAAGAGCTGCTCTCACCCAGTACAGACATGCGTCTCCTCTGACTGGTGAAGTCCAGCAGTGCCAGGAGATGATACCTGCGAGTGACGCCCAGCTCTGAGACAACAATAAAATCTCTCGCCCTAGAAAGAAAGACCCAGCCCAGCTCTCTGGCGGCACCAACAAGTGCTTCCTCATCTGGGGATGCAGCCTGGTAAACTGGAGTCTCTGTGGGAACACGGTTTGTGCACAAAGGAGGAAAACATGTTGTCTTCCAGAAATGGACCACAGTTATTCTGCCATGCAGAGTCAGATCAGTGATTTACAGGTTTTATTAGATAATAGCAGAGAAACAAAATCTTTATTTTTGCTAGCTTTCGTGATGTTGTCTTTTTGTTTACCTTGAACTGTGAGCATACGGCAACAACAAAATTCACGACTTAGGTAAAAAACTCCGTTTTGACACCATTTCAGTGGAAGATGGCAAGTGAGCTACTTTGGGATGAATCGTAAACATTAAGGACCCACCGCACATGCAAAGCCTTACTTTCCTTCCACTCTGCCATGACAGTATGGCATAAAGCCAGCGCCGTAAGGAACTGTCTGCTGAGCGGACACTGGTTCCCTCTAAGTCTGTCCACAAGGGCTGGGGCTGACATAAACAGACCACCGCAGGAGAAAGGATTCCAGCTTAAATCCATGGGCTGCACAAAGACGGGGAAACAGACAGAATATAAGATGATATCATTTCAAGCATATAACCTGAAGGATGTTTAGCGAATACCTTAGAATAAGGTTAAATACATATTTTAAAAAAATCACAGTTCAAAGATGCAGGAGTGTAATTACATGTTTACCTCTACATCCTCTGCCCTGACAGAGGCATCACCTGTGAATGTATGAAAGAATACATTTATGTATTTATTAATGTATATGTTTCAAAGAAAGAAAGAGTTTGTCATCTGTGGTGAAAGCTGGTGTTAATATTCTCCCGTGGTGGTAAATGTTGGGGTTACTGTTGCACTGAGCATGTTAAGTGTCTCCACTGGTCTTTCTCGAGGGATGAGGTTCATGATGTAAGCGTCTTTCCCCAGAGCCGTCTTTGTTCAACTGTAAGCCCACAAGAAATCTTTCCTGTCTGATGTGAACCTCTCGGATACCTTCCACGAGTTTTAAATGAAGGAAATTACTCCAAATAATAGCTCAGCTTGCAACCTCACACATTACTGGGCACAAGCTATACTGCTGGACGATTAGTTGCTAACAAAGTATCCTTAGGAGAACACAAATATGCAAACTGTGTCATTGCTGCTAAAGTTGTGTCATGTTGATGAGAAAAACCGATTTAAAGCTTTCATGTGTTATTTTGTACCAGAGGCTGAGCAACAAACACAAAAGTGTAAAAAAAACCCAACAAAACTGCAGTTCCTTCTGTGCTACTTTAAGCTGACTCTAAAAGTGAGTCAATCCCATGTTTAAATGCCGATTTTATTCATATAGCACATTTCACCATACCTAAGCTTGTTGTGCTTAACACGGAAGTTAAAAACATAAAAAGCTTTGTAGGCTTAAAAAGCCTGAAGGCAGTGAAAACAGCAAAAATAAAATCGAGACATGGTGGCACAAACCACAGTGGCTTCATCCAAATAAAAACTGCATAACTGGGCACTTTGCGATTGCATTTTAAAACACAGATTCTACACAGCTGTGCAAAGCCATCTGATGTATTCTCTGTTAATGAGTTTTGTTTTTGTAAAACAGAGTGTGTCCTAACATCCTCCTGCCCATGTAGCATGACCAGAACATGTGTTGGTCTGAAAAATGAAAATATCATATTAAATATAGTGTTCTGTTTAGAAAATTGTTTCAGCAGGTCGCGACACACTTTCAGTTCAGTAATCTGTAAAAGAATGAGCTGCTGTTACCATAGACCTCCCCAGCTATGCAGCATTGTCTGATGAGCAGGCGATTCTGGGTTAGTGTCCCAGTTTTGTCACTCAGCAGGTATCCCACTTGGCCGAGCTCCTCATTCAGTGAGGTATTCCTGGCCTGAGCCGGTTTGTCTGCCTGCTGCCAATACATCTCCAAATCCCAGCCAATAAACAGGCTGTGGACCGTGTGGACCAGCTCAAACCTGCGGGCACACATACATGCGTAGTAACCCAACACACGCACACAGATGTGCATTCCCACCTTTCTCCCCACCCACAAATGATTGCAGTATTGTAGATGGAACTAACGAGATGTAGAGGGCTATAGGCATGGCTGGGCTGAGAAGGATGATGTAGCTCCAGTAGACGAGGAATCCGGTGTAGACAGCATTGCTGTCAACCACCAGAGCAGACAGAACGCCCTTCTGTCTCATGGCCTGAGCAGAAAACACGCCGCTGCCAATGGCAAGGAACAGAGCTGCCAACAGCACACACAGGACTATCTAGACAGAGCACAGACACACAGAATTTATAAAAACTGCAGAAAAATGTCTCATGCTTGTCATTCCCATGCCCTCTATCTACTCACCCCGATCACCACTTTGTTAAAAACTTTTTCCATCTGAGTCCTCTTCACTTTCACTTTCCCGTTGTTCCTCAGGATCTTCGTGTCTGCGCCTGCCGTTAAAAACACCACTGTTAGATGCTGTTGCTGACCGGGGCGAGCGAGTAGACCGTCAAGCAGCCAGAGGGTGAGAGTTCAAGCCCTCGTGTCAACAAGCTTCTGCTGATGTGCCCTTGAGCAAGATGCTGAATCCCTGGCAGATCCGGGGGTTTCTGACCCCGGTGCAGGGAGGTCAGGGGAAGAGAGAGTTTTTCTTTGCAGGGATCAATAAAGTATCACATTATGTTTTCTGACGATGCTGTCTCAATCTCACAGACTGTGGAAAGTCGCTGAACTTCGTGTGCAGAAATGACAAAACAATTCAAGGCAGAAAACTGATTTCAACTCAGTCCTACAACAGCAACAACATGGCAGCTTTGATGGAAGCAGGTTATGTCGGGTGTGAGTTTGCGTAGAGTTATTATCAGGCTTAACTGGGGTTACACCAATGAGCAGCTTCCTACTAATGGTATGAAACTCATCTCTGGATAAATTTGATGTATTGATCTGCTTAACCAGAACAGGAAGGGTCAAAGCTATGGGATCCATGACACTTCTGCCTCGTCCAATAAAATGCAATCAATGATGACTTAAAAGACAGGATGAGCCTATAATCTGCCAGACGTCCACAGCTGTAAGAGTGAGGTACTCAGGACCATAATTAGCAGTAGATTGTATTTCTCATAATAAAATTTGTCATTGAAGTGAGTGGAGGCAAGAGTGCAAGGTGAAGACAGCAGATCTGGGAACATTGTGTAAAAGTGATATTGCTGCGCACAAAAGTAACAATTTTCTGAACACAGATGACATCATTCTGCTCCTCCTTCACATCTAAACAGTACCGGTGTAGATGGCCAAGCCGTACGCGAAGGCCGTGTTGCGTAGGACCGTTCCCCTCAGCAGGATGTGCTCACTGTCCAAGAGGAGACCCTCTCCCCGCCACTGCAGCTGACCTCTGAAGGTGTACAAGCGGTTGTTGGGTTCCTCACAGCGCACGACACCTGGAAAAAAGATGCATCACATTTGCTCTCACTTACTATTCAGTTTTATAAATGCACAGCTGGAATCTGCATTTTTAATAAAATACATTTATTTACCATCAAAGGCACTAAGGGCCTCCTCTGAGGGGTTAGAGGTCAGCTCATCGTATGTAGCGCTGAGTGCCTGCCGGTACTTGAGGTTGGTTTCTCTAAATGAAGAGAAAAAAAACTGAAGCGTTCATTACAAAATCAAAGAAAAAAGCATCAATACACCAAAAACATTCATAGCTAATGTTTTGGTCATATGGATGAGGGCAGTCGTACGGTCTTGATTCTGTAGTTTATGAGTTCAGTAAAAGACAATTTGTATGTACTGACACATGTAGTCATACCTCTGCCTCCTCTATTAACAACAATTTCTATCAATAAAAATGTTACATTTATATCATGTTCTAAAGTTTTCTCCTTCACAAACATTTTCTGATGTCAATATTTGTGTCCATCACTTTGAAGCATTTTTATTGTCCTAACTGCAGTTCTAATCAAAAGCTTAAAAAATACATCATTGCTATTACTTCTACTTTAAGCATCATAAAAGTGTCTGCATCAGTGTCTGTGGCGACTATGCATTTTAAGAGAATTATTCAGGGGTATCAGACTGGACTGATTGTGTCTCTTTACCCATCTATATCAGCTGTCTCCACGTAACACAGACTGTGTGGCTCAGAGCTACACAAAAGAAGAAGATCCGCCTGGGTGGGAATCAAGAAAACGTTAAAGCAAAACAGAGAGGGTGATGAGGGCGAAGGTGTGGAAACACAAACTGACACATAGTACACACTAAATCCAGCTGGATCCAACTATCCTAAAAATATACTGTTGTTTACCATGGACTGTATTTTCTAACAATATTATTGTTATCACATTCTGGAAACAAGGACAAATAAAAATTGCGGCACATTTCTATGTTTTATGAATGGAGAAGCTCACTGGGATGACTTGGTCTTTGTGGATCCGCAGCACATCTCCCACACACACGTCTTTCCACTTCTTCATTTGAAAACTGAGACAGAGAACAGAAAAGAACTGAATGATTGAGAAGAAAAAAAAACCCTTTTTGAATGATTTTCTAGACAAACTCAAGCAAAATGTTTTCAAAAGCAACACTAGTCATCATGAGATTTTAAATATAAACATAAATGGTAACCAACATTCAAACCAAAGTACTGTTCAGAGCAGGACTTTGCAGATTAACACTGTTTAATTATAAACCTTAAAAAAAAACAGTGACTCAACTTTCCACTGGTTGTGTTTTTTGTGCATTTAGCTTTTTAGTTCTTAGTAGGACAGTGATGATTACATGAAATAGTACAATTCTTCTGTATTCTACAGGAGAAAGTGTAATATGTGCAACATAACAGCAGAAGTTAAAAATACACGCGTCATTAAGAGGCTGGTCACAGCTCTTATCTTTCAATAAATGAGGAAACTGCTCAGTGTATTTGCCCTGCTCTAATGCGTAAACGGGACTATCCAGGGATTCACTCATTCACACTTCATTAGAGATTCATTAGAGGTCTGTTTCAAAGTGGAGATGTGCTGGCTCCTGAGAGAATAACCCACTGTCTTTGTCCTCACCTTTGGGAAATGAGAATGTCACAGGGTCTGGAGTTAATCTCAGAGTCACTGCGTCTTCTTGCCTGTATTGGATGTAGGGAGAGAAGGACAGAGACAGATGGAAGGAGAGCAAAAGAGAGTGAGAAATGGCTGGGAAGCATGACAAGGATGGAGGGTAAGAGTGATGGACAAGGAGCAAGCGAGAGGGAGTGAGGGTGGCCATGAAAGGTTGAGAAGGAAAAAGGAGAAATGCCATTACGGGGCTCTACAGTGACACCAGCTGGGAGATTTACACCCTCCACTAAATGATTAGTCAATAGAGAGGGGTCAAGCAAGCATTTCACCCAGAGCTGTTAACGACCGTAACTCAGTGATGCACTTAACCAGAGAATTCTCCATGCAAAACATCACGCCCGCATTTAAAAGGAAAGGCTTTAATGATGGGAGAGAAAATTAATGCTATTGGGATGACTGGTTTCGTCAATCAGCAGAGGACAAGGAGTCAATGAGGACAATGAAGGAGAGAAACGAGTACGTGGCATGGTCATAAAAGCATGCGTGAGTCCGGTCACATACTTCTATTCAAACCGGAAACATGCAGCTCAGAGAGGGATTGGCAGCCTCACCATGTCGTTGCTGAGGTCTTTCAGCCCTCTCACTGAGAGAATGGAGATCAGCGGGATGATGGTGATGTACCATGGTATGGATGAGATTGCAGGGACACACTTGAAACCACATGCAAGCATGAGCACACATCAGTCACATCATCCAGATAAAGTGCCTCCACCACTATTATAAACTATGCAAAAAGCTTGCAAATGACTGCTGAGTTAAGTTCATTTTGGCATGCTACACTAAACAAATACGAGCTGGTTTGTGATCGCTCTCACTTGTAAAAAGAAAGTGAATTATAGAAAATTAGCAGCAGGCTATATCAGATATATTTAATGAAAACATGAACGTGTGAAAACATCAGCATATCAGCTGTGACTTCAAATTATGCATTTGTTAAAGCTGAGCTGACAGAAGCACAAAACAGGATTTTTGGATTCATAACATGTAAAACCAAAGTGAGACGGAGCAGCAGAGCCTTCATCTGACCTGCAACACCATTATGAGGAGATAATAGACATTGGCTGCTCGCTGGAGCTGTTCAAACAGCGTCAGGGGCAGGAACGTCAGGGGGGAGTACTTGTAGCTGCGCACCACATTGTCCTGGCAACCGATGTGGAGAGCCATGGAGAGGGGCAGGAAGAAGACATACATGCAAACATCAACGCATCAGCCTGTCTCTGAACGTATCAGCAGGTGTAAGGTTTTTGTGTGGGATGGCTGACTCACAGCGGATCTCCCCCAGCGGAAGCACAGAAAGGATTTCTTCTGTTTTGGTTTGTGGTAGTGGCGGCTGTTTGCTCTCACCTCCCATGTGAAGCCTGTCAGAAAAACTCTGTGATCTCAGAGACCATTTACATAAAGCGATTTTATGAGTCATTTTTAACAGCGATTACAGATGCAAAGAAGTTCCTGCACTGTGTGTTGTCATGCAGGTGGATGCTGTGTACCTCTGTCAATCCACTCCTCATATCCCCCACTTAGAGTCTTAAGAAAGTAAAAAATAAAAAATAAAAAAAAATACTCAAACAACATCTGCTAAAGAAACTTTATCTACTATAAGAAAAAAAAATCAATGTGGATGTGAAGGCTGCAGATCAAAACTGACATCCAACTGCTTTCCTTTCTGGACGGATCTTATGAACACAGATAAGAATACGATGTCTGAAATAAAGTACAAAGCTCAAAAGAGACATACCAGATTCAGCGCTTTCATTGATCATGATGTTGTGGAGACTTGGACGCTTGTAGACTCCTGTTATGCTGCTACACAAAGTGGAAATAACAATGACATGGCAACTGAAATATGTTTTATCAGCAGACATGCAAACTCATCGCAGTTCACTGACCACACACGCAGCAATTTGATCTGAGCAGGGCTGGGACCAGCTATTGCACAATAACCTATCGGAAAAGTAGATTTCACCTTCTTTCACCATATTTTAGCGAAAGAAAACAAAAAACAGAAATATATTTATGTATAGTGAAAAAGCATCCAGTTAGAGAAGAGATAAATAAGATGGAATGGCCACAGCAGGAATAGCGGTTTATTTTATTTAATCATTTTAATTATTATTGTAATCTTTGTCGTTTGCAAAACTATCCAGTGGAAAGTGTAGCGGTATCCAATGGATATGGGAGATGTGCTGTGGGATGTTCACACCCATTAGTACATTCTTGGTTCATCAGTCGAGTACTTACACTGTGTTATGCTACTTAGAAATCCCTGCTGCTGATTTGAAAAGACTACCCTGTTCTCTGCAAAGCATACTCATACTTGATTAACTACACTGTGACATAAACAAAAGGTTACTAAGGCAACCTGAGGGCAACAGCAGGCTGACACTTGTATGATCAAATACTGAGACAAGTACCTGATCTTCCCGCTGAATCTGGAAGCTAATGAGCAGCCCTGGCGAGAGAGGCGCGAGGCTGTTCGGATCCAACCGGCTGCATTAAACCTGCAAAGTTTTACCAAAACAAAGACAAAACAGATTCATCAACAAAAGATTTGTAGGCTAAATTTCACCTGCTGATAAGTAACAACCATCTGGGCCATATAAAAGAATTAGAAAGCCATAAAATCTGGGAGGATATTAAACTCTTCTCACTGCTCATGACTTCAACAGAGAATTACAGGTAACACGTGTATAAATACAATTAATGAGTACTTTACTGTACTTTGCATTTACAGTATTGCTGTAATATCTTTCAAATTACTTCCACTGTAATCTCATTTACAGTTTTCTTACTGTAATGTCTTTTGCAGCACTTTTATTGTATTTTCCATTGACGGTAGTACTGTCATATTGTTTATAGTACTTTAACAGTGAACTCGTCTACAGCATTATTACTACAATTTATTTTATGGTACTTTTTCTGTTTTTTTGTTTAAAGCACTTTTGGTGTGTATTCATTTACAGTACTATATTTTTGTTTACGTCATTGTTGATTATTGTGAAATATTCTAAAAATTGCATTTTTAACCTGTAAAAAACATTTGAACTGCAGTCCAGCACTTTAAACTCAAAATTTAACCCTAAAAGTGAGATCCTCATATAGATTTAGCCCTAAAATATGCTTCTGATTATAAAATATTACTTTGAAATTATGGACAGTACAAATTACATACTTGCTTATTTAAAAAGAACGCCGACTATTTCAACTTGTGGGCCTCAGTAGTGTCTCATATTAAAGCACTTTTGTTGCTTAAAAAAAATCCTCAATTTCTAATATAATTCATTTTCCAAACCTGCCATTACTTTGCCTGTGCAGTGCATTCTGGGTCAGTGACAAGAACGGGTGGCACTCCATCATTTATCAATGAAATGGATTTTACTGAATATTTGAAAAATACCAGACTGATACTTTTAGTTATTTTAAGTGAAAATGAACCAAGAGATGTGAAGATGCTGCTGATTATCGGCGACGACTAAAACTAAGCGCCTCACTAACAATGTTCACCCTGAAGGTATCCTCGAATGGAGGGGAAACTGCTGAGAAGTGGAAGGACAGGACATATTGGACACTCTTGCGCTGGCAGTAAACCATCCACTCTGAAAGTTAGCGAATGGTTATGAATGTGAACACGTAAGAAGCTGAACACCAACCAGTCAGTAGCATCAGCTCAGCAGCCTGAAATGTTCAGTGTTGTCCAAGCAAGATCAGTGCTGCCACTCATGTGGATACACACAGATCGGATACAGCCGAGTTGGATGTAGTTGAGCCAGTATTTATGGACCAAGTTTGCACACATCAACGTAAGACCGACCTGGATAAAAATGCAGAAGACTAAATGATCTTGGTGGAGGCTCATTTGTGAAGTTATTGTTAGTAGAATGTGTGTCATAAAACTATAGTTTGATCCACATGTTGGCCTCTAACAGCTTATTACAGTAAACGAAGCTCTTCAAAACAAAGAAGCATCTCTCGTTATTTTCTGGTTTAAATGGAAATGATTGAACACAACCCATTTTTATCTCACTATAAGCTTCACGGACCAGGACCAACACAGTTGCAACTATCTGATGTCACTAACCAGACTGCATTGCAAAGTAAACAACAATGCAGGCACATGAATTAAATATTCATTTTATTTAAAAAAAAAAAAACTACGACATCAGATGTTTATTTAATATACATGTCTTTGTAGTCAGGGTTCCGTTTAATAAACAGGAACCCTTTTTTTAAATAAACATTCTTATTTCCAGGGAGAACAACACATAACAAAAAACATTAATAACCAAATTTAGTAGAATTTGCCATCTCATGATCATGACTCTTTAGCAGCATTGACTTAATTTGTCACAACAAGAGCTACCAATAACAGCTGGAGTTCATCCGCAGGACAGGAGACTCGCTGGAAATGTTATTTGTCACAACACTGCCACTCCCACAAATAGAATCCAAATCTGTGGAAAACAGCGTAATATATATATATATATATATATATATATATATATATATATATATACAACATCTGACGCCATTCCATTACGCTGTATGAAAACGTAGTTATGTTTAATAAACCATGCTTTTACAAAACAGATGATAAATATCCCAGGACGTCTCAGGAAAAATAAGGCAAATTTCAACTCTACACCTCAGTTTTTCAGATTAACTCTGCCTGCCCTTATTACATGTAAATTACATGTTACAGAACCCAAGCAACTTGTCAAGATCTATGAATACTTCAGCCTTTGCATACATTTCCATTCTTGTGCAGTGGTGCTGGAATGACCACAGCAGGAATAGCGGTTTATTTTATGTAAAATCATTTGAATTATTAATGAAATCTCTGCAATTTTTTACTGTTTACAGAAATACCAGTGCGCTGGTTTGGATATGGGAGATGTGCTGTGGGATGTTCACACCCATTAGTACATTCTTGGTTCATCAGTCGAGTACTTACACTGTGTTATGCTACTTAGAAATCCCTGCTGCTGATTTGAAAA
>VVHJ01005552.1:4877-16120 GCA_015107715.1 Tylochromis polylepis
GGGGGTTGTATGTCATATAGGTGAAAATTCATAAAGACATATGTGAATCAAATTGTAAGCCTACACAGATTGTCAATTTTTGAATGAGCGGAAGTTCACCTCCACATTTCCTACAGAAGTATTTCCTCTCTGCTTGATTTTATCTCACTTGAGATAACATTAAAAGCTAAAAGCTGGCCACCTTAATTAAAAGTAAAATGAGCTTTTAAGAAGCAGTTGTGTTGCGAGGTCACAAAATTTTCACAAAACAGACAAAGATTTGGTGGCACAACTGAGCCTGTGTGTGGGTTCATTCTACTGCAGCTTCACTGCAGCTGGTATCAGTGTGGACAGACATAAACTCTCCAGATACAGACAGCTGTCACATTCTTCCTGTGCCCCTCTCTCAGATTGGCTGTGTCACTTTCACTTGCTGCTGGCGCTGCCTCTCTGTCTGAGTCCCAGATTGAAATACTGTTAAATTAGGTAGGCGTGAAGTAAAATAGCTGTGTTTATATATGCTGTGACCTTAACACACCTTTTTATATTGCAATCAGTGAAATCAGCCGAAGGGTAAAAGTACTCTGAAGCTTTTTTTTTATTTTTTAAACCTGACCTAACTGAGGCTCTTAGCTCTGGGGTATCAAACATTTTGCACTGCTGTCTTTTGAAGTGGGCATGAAAGGACCTAAATTTAACTTGAGTAACAGCTAAGCCTTTCATGAAAACACACTTTGAAATGAACACTTAAAATGTGTTTTTTCTACTTGTTTCTTTCTGCATTTTTTAACACAACTGAAAGCAGTTTGAACCTGTTCTGCAATAGACTCACTTTTTGGCCTGAATAAATAAGATTCCCCTGCATTTGGCCACCACAACCAACTGCTATAATCACTGTCACCACCACCCACATCCTTGAGGAATCACAGAGACAGATGAGTGAGGAGTAAGGTGTCAATGCCACCGGAAGGCAAGGAAAGTCAGAGAAGGCACCTGGAGCTGTTGGTGTCAGTACCAGACCTCATGCTAGCACTGCTTCTGCAGCTACTGTATTTTTAGTCTGAAAAAACCGGGCGCAACAGTGAGTCATATTTGGGTTGGCTGAACTTTCAGAACTTGGCTGAACAACAACATTAAATATGTGCATTTAGGTGCACTTTATAGTTGAGTGTGGAGGATTTAGTGGGCTCTATTAACAGAAATGGAATATAATAGCCAAATTATGTTTTCATTCGTGTACGAAAACATGATTCGTGTTTTTGTTGCAATGAGCAATTTATATCAAATCCTGCTGTCTAAAAATCACATTTTCTTACTAAACTGAAATGTACTCTCAATTCTGTTTGAAAAGGAAAGTCTAAACATCGAAAGGCTGAAAGCTCATACTGTTGGCTAAAATTGGTCCTTTGCAACATTAACCGCATTAAATAATGAGCTAGTTTCCACATCGAAAAGTGAAGCCAGTACAGAAGTGTGTGGAATATTCTTTCCTATGGCTAGCAGAGAACAGCTCCACTTATTGGGGAAAAACAAAGAAAAAGAAAAGCATATTTATTTTGTAAATTATGGACTGGAGTCAAAAAGGAAAATAAAAAAAGTGCATAATTTACTGTATGATTAACAAGTCAGTAGCAAATTAGAATGCAGTGTTGACTGATTTCTCAGTCCGATCCACCCCTCGCTCATAATATTGTTTAAAACACTCGAGGTTTCATATCTTGACTTCACTGAGTAATGAGTTAAATAGTATTGAGTTGTATTGTGTGCTTTCTGGTGTGCCTTCCTTGTGACTGAGAAGTCACTACCATGCCTTGTTCTCATTGTAAGATGCAGCTCTTGCTCATCCTGTCTAGTTTTAAAACACCAGTAGGCCATCAGTGGAAATGTTCAGCTCAAGGCTTCACAATGGGACAAAACAGTGGGAGATGCTAAGGTTGCTATGTCTGTCTGTCATAGAAGGTCAGAGCTTTTTCTGCAATACCAGGGTGCCCAATCTAAAGAATTCTCTACATGCTCAATTGCCTGAAAAGCCAGAAAACTGCAAAGGCATGTTTGTTATAAACACATCAGTGGAAAAACACCAAGGAGTCTCCCACCATGATTTTCCACAATATGCCAAAAGGGACAAACCAACCACAAGCTCTAGAGAAGGTTGTTGTGTTGTTTCTTCTATATATTTTCAATAGGACGGTGACATGAGGCATATTCATCTGGTTGCGATCTGCAGATCATTGCTAGTTGCCACTAAGTATTGCAGATGGCCTCTTTTAAAAAAAACAAACTATGATTTATCATGTGTTAGATAACAACTTGGTTATTATCTTTATGGTTTCTGGCTGAAAAGCAGCCTTTTGATACCGTCTCTGGTACTAAACAGTGTCAGCATGAAAGCAGCTTTACCCTAAATACCTAGAGTATGGGGACTGATCACTTACCCATATACCCTAATGTAACCAACTAACAAACAAATATGAGAGGAAGTTCTTGAATAGACAAACCGTATGTGGCTGTGGCTCAGGAGGTAGAACAGACCATCTACCAATCAAAAGGTTGTGGTTTGATCCTGTGTCTTCACAAATTGAAGGCACATTTTCTTAATGGGCCTGTGTGCAAGATGTGTAACCCCAAATAAACAAAAATTCTCAAAGTTATATACACAGACAGATGAAACATTAAAGGAAAAACCTGAAGTCTTGTGAAGTGTATGCAGTGGCTCTGTTATGCTGTGGGCGGCACTTTGATAGCATTAATTTGGACCTACTTGTTCCTTTAGAGTGAAGGGTCACTGTAAATCCGGACAAAGTGAAAATATAAAAGTATATATATAAAATATATAAATATAAAGTATACATTTCATCCTGATAGAATTGGT
Organism: Tylochromis polylepis; assembly: GCA_015107715.1. Lineage (NCBI taxonomy): Eukaryota > Metazoa > Chordata > Actinopteri > Cichliformes > Cichlidae > Tylochromis > Tylochromis polylepis. Next base: position 7,729 of record VVHJ01005552.1, read on the forward strand.
CTCGACCAGAATGAAAGGGTTCCCACCCGTAGGGCATGGGGAATCACTGAATAGTTTAATGATTACGTGAACCACACGTTAAGTCTTTACAGTCACCAAATCTTAACCCAGCTGAACACCTATAGGAGATTTTGGACTGATAAGAGTAACCACTAGCAACATCAAATAAGCAAATCAAAAACATCTTTTGAAAAATGGCAATCATCCATTCAGTGGAATTCCAGAACTTTATGCCAAGTAGCATTGAAGATGTTCTTGTGGCACGTTTACTAAGACACTTCATGTCATTTTTTCCTTTCATTTTTAAAAATGAATTTCTTAAAGAAAGAAATGTGATGACTGGGTAGTGTAGCAACCTGGTTATTTTAGTATATGAAGGCAATTTGAGCTGGTGTATGTTTTCAGCTTTCGTGTTAGTCTTGTCCGTGTGGAGATAAAACTATTTAATATAACACTTTTCACAACCACATAAGAATACAAACAGTGTTAGTGTTAACAAATGCTTAGTGTCAACTAAGCATCTCACTTTCCTTCAGGAACATCTTCAAAGCAAATTTTCCACACAATCAGCTGTAGAGTATCTTAAGTTCACCTGTTTAAAGACACAGGAAAGAAATGCTTGCCGCTGTGAGGAAAAACGTGTTTACTCATAGACACCGGCTTGATTACAATTCAAAGAGGCAGTCTCACAATGCTTATTCACTGTGGAAATTTGACCTAAATATTGTCAGGGAAACTGTGCTTTGAAGTTGGAAATTAGATTGGGGAAGCTTCAGTCTTTCTTTTAGAAAAAAGGCATCTTATACAACATGTTTTGGTTTTTTTTTATTTAATTCTTAATATCAAAGCTTTTGAAGACTCAATTAGCCACATCTCTGGTCTTGTCATAAAGCTGCTTCAGTTTTAGTTTAATAGAGGGTCAAAGAGAGTAGAAGAGTAGACGGGTCTGTGATATAAGGAGGCTGTTCAAATCTTTTCACACAGCACCATATTTCAGGTATATAACATGTTTGTAAAGCATTACAGCTCTGTGAGTGAGATCATTCAGAATCCCAGTGACATTTCCAGCAACACAAACCATGCAGCATCTGGTTACTGGGTGTATGCATAAATTCAGTCTTTTACGGAGAACGCTCTGGTTGCACTGCTGTATATCAGACAGATACATTTCACAGGTCAGCAGAAAGATAGATTTGTCCAATCAACTGATAAATCTGCAAACTTCGAAGTAAATCAAAAGCTCAAATAGATGTGAATCCGCATCCACAGACCTAAAAAAGGACTTACTGTGAAATTATAAGAGCCAATAGTTTCAGAAAAAGCATGACAAGTGTCTGCAGTGAAGTCACTGCTCAACAGGCAAACTCAGAAAAAAGTTTTTTAAACTAGGAAAGTTGTTAGTTCATTTTTTTTTCAATTTACATTTGTATTAATGTAAATTGCATTATGTTTAGATCAAGTTAAATATGAAGAAAAAATAGACAGTACCAGTCAAACACTGTAGCTCAGGAGGTAAAGCAGGTCATTGGCTAATTGGAAGGTTGTGGTCCAATCCCTGGCTGCTCCAGTCTGTATACCAAAGTATCCTTGGGCAAGATACTGTTCATTTAAGTTAATAATGCATTCATCTGAGTGTGAATGTTAGATAGAAAGCGCTTACGTGTAGGAAAAAAGTGCATGGGTGAGGGAGGCATGTTGTGTAAAGTGCATTGAGTGCTCGAGTAGAGTAGAAAAGCACCACAGAAGAACCAGCCGGTTTAGGAACATGTCGAAGAAATTCAGCTGCTACTGTACATATGAAAACTTTATAAGATTTTTGGGAAACTGTACAAACTAGTAAAGCAGATTTATTTGCTTGTGTTAATTTTGATAGTTCAAAGGGAACTTAGTAGAAAAATTCAGTTACAAGATTCTCACTTAGTAATACTGCTTCTATAAAAGAATACAGTCACACTCACAAGTTTTATTCATTATTTGCTTCTCACCTGTGTTTTTCTCCCAAGGTTGTGCCACCCAGAAGAGTCTCACTTTCGGAGTGCCGTTTAAAGGTTCCAGGTAGCATCAATTAATTGAAGAGGGGATTAAATAGCTATATGAGACTTTACTGTAGATTAGAGGTGGTATGCCAAGTTGGAAAATATTTTATTTTAAAGTTGTGATCATTTCTGCAGTATTGATTTAATGTTAATAAAGATTATTAGATAAGCTGTGTGTTTAGTTAATTAGTGTAGCATGAAACCTCAGATAATGGTATGGCTTGAGGGGCATTTAGCATCAGTCTATAAAAGGCTGCCAGTTAACATCTGAGGCTGTTGCTGGAACCACATCCCATCGCTGGGCTACATTATTTTATTTTATGATATTTTAATGTATGCTTTGTGTTCATTGATGTTGTTGAATATACACATGGTTGCTCTGCACCTCAAACCTCCTATCGTAAATCAGCCACTATGGTCCATCCTAACAGAGACAGTATTAGCAGCAGTCACTGCAGTGTAGTTTGTTTTTTCCTGTTTTATAATTATTGTGAATTTTTAATGTTTTCTACTTTTGGCGCTGCAAGGTAAGACATTAATGTCAGATTATAGACTTAACTCAGTTTTTGTAATACTGAAAGTTGGGTTTGCAAATGAGAATTTTGTCTAGTTTGGTTACATTTGGTAAACAGCTTAATAGTTTAATATTAAGCTTTTCTTTGAAATAAATGTATAAAAAATTGAGATGCTGGTGGGTTAGAAGTGCATTTTTTATTCCACACAACAAGAAAAGTAGGTAAATTTAATTAACTTTTGGTTTCCGGCTGCAGGCACTAACTAGTTTTACCTAGGCTTTTTACTTGTTTGTCATTTTTTAATTTCAGCTTTTATGGCAATATTTTTCATTTATTAATTTAAGATAAATTCAAGTTAGTTGAGGATTTCTGAACAAATGCACAGTCACTACATATTAGAGGGTAAAACAAGCATGATTTCCCTAAGACAATAAGCTATTATTGCTTAAATTAAGCTACGGTATGCAGTGATGCATAATGATGGCACATTTGTTTAGAGATTTCTCACATTTTTAAAGAAGCCCAAACTGTTTGGCAGGAGTTACACTAAATCTCCCACACTCACGTCAGATGAAAGATGCTGGCCAACGAATTAACGCCAAGAATACATCCACAAACTCATAATGTAAAAATAAGCTTCATGCCCATGCCCCCCAGCATCTTTTTTTGCTGTTGTTTTTATTGTAATTATCTGAACACATTCATCTTTTCTGTGTTAGGTCTGCTGTCTCCCTAAAAGACCAGGCTTTTATATGTTTGTTGTACCAGAGTGCTGGAAGGAGATTCTTAATCATTTGCTGTGCACGCTCGGTGAAACACACTCACACCTATTTGGAACGTACCATTTAAAGACCCAAACAGAGAAGACTTTAACAAATGCTCTTTGCAAATAATTAAATATTCAGATGGTTCAGGCAAGGATGCTCCTAAGCTGCATTTTATCCATTTCCAAGGAAATGTATCTCCACCCACACACTCCTCTGAAACCTGCTGAAAAAAAAATCTAATTTTTCCTTTACTATGACTGGTCATTTAAATCAAAGCTTGAAGGCAGAAATTATATGACAGAGGTATCATATAATATGTCCTAAAGTTTGAACAAATCTAGTTACAACTTTTCTCCTGATTCTAAAACTTAGCTCAAGGCTACTGATGAGTTTCTTCTTTACTCACTTACAAAGTGTGAGTTTCAGCAAACTGGCAGGACCAGACTGTAGCTGCATGGAAGCATTAGAGTTATGAAGAGGGTATTTCAAGAAGTTCTTTGTGGCAGCAGCCTATTAGAGAGCATGTGGCTGTAAGACATAGTTCACTTTTGCCAGACACAAAGGGACAGTTTTCTCATTGAGATTGTGCTTTTTTAATATTAAACTTGCGATTAATTACATATAAGCCTGCAGTGAATATGTACATGACATATAATTATAGTGTTTCAGTTCTGCCAGGTATTTGCCAGCATGATGGAGTGGTTCATACAATCCACTACCATCTGTTAAGCGCCCAGGAAAGTGTTTAATGGATTGTAGTGTGCTGCTCCCCAGAGGTTACACATCTACACTGCAACTTGTATCTCCCATTACCTCTGATATGTTGATAACAGTAGCTTGAATTGATGGAAGTTCAATTAAAAATGCTGAACATAGATAGCATATTTCCAGATATACAGATGGGTGACATATTAAAGTATAATTGTATGGTAAGACTCATTAATTATACTGGCCATATCTACTACCAGCAGATTTATCAGATAACGTAGGACTTTCTGGTCCTAATAAGTCATCTGTAATGTTTCCATCATTAAGGTAATGTAAATTTTTTCTCTAATTCCATTTATCATACTTTTTGTTTTCCTTGTACAGCTGTTCCTGGTTGTTGTTACTTGTCATTTATGCACAATATAATTTCACATCTATCTATCTGTCAGTGTGTGTGTCCTGCGCCTAAGCCAGAGGGTTCTCTGTCGCCAGCACCTGTGTCTAACCTGGTGGTTTACCTCCTCCTTCATCACCAGCACCCTGCTAGACCACCAGTGGCATCCCATTGTCTTCACCCTTACCACCGGCATCCCATCCTTGTACGTCACTTGCCGGCCTCCTGCCCATTCATCAGCAGGGCTACACCTCACCTGCACCCCCATTCATCCTGCCACATCGCCATGGTCCTCTTTTTCATTGTTCTGAGGGGCCCTGTCATCATTACTGCAGCTAGTGCTCTGTTCAGCCTCCAGCCTGTCAGGGCTAGTTTTGCCCCTAACCCTGGCAGACCCCCTGAATTGTTTGCCTCCCCTCATCAGCCACCTGACCTCAGAACTCCTTCTCACTGTGCTGGAGGCTGCTCTGTAGCCAGGTCAACCTGCTGACTGTATTTCTTTATATATATATAAACATGGCAACGAGTGGTTCTTAGGACTTGAATCTTTACACAATATATGTCTGCATGCTGACTGTAAGAAAACACGTTTGACTGGAACTGGTTTCTATAAACAGTGTTGCCAAACGATCAAAATAGAATTTAGTGAAGTGTCTTCTTATTCTGTTTTCCTATCATCTCTTTATCATCCCTGTCGCTCTATCCACTCATTCTTTCTGTCATCCCTCTGTCTCTCAGTGATTCATCTCAATGATCCATCCCCTGTCACACCTATGTATGTTTCTCTTTCTCTTCATTTTTCTGTGTACCAGATTTCTGGCTGAGGAGGTGGAACAGCTGGGGGTTTTTTTTCAAAAAGACATTTTTATGTCAGATGATCTCTTCAAACAACTTATCTTTGATATCACTATGATCAAAAGCTCACCTCTTATAATATGGTCCACATGGATCTGCTGCATTTTTTCGCTCTGACTTTCAGTATTTTTTATCTCCTACTATTAAATTAGGTCAGATTGTCATAGTCAGGAACTTCATCAGAATCCATCAAAAACTCCTGCTAAGCAGATCCTGATCATTATGGACTCTTTCAGTTTTGGTTAACATGTATTTGACCCTGTACACACTGCAGAACATACTTTGGGCTTGGTCTTCATTTATGATGTTAACCTTGACCATTTGCACTTATTCCCTACAGTAACCATAAATCTGTCTCCTTTAATGTTTGTTTTAACTCAGTCTTCCTCTCAAATTTATGTAAGGCACAGGGTCTGTTATCTCTGCGTTTTCTTCCTTCTTTAATTTTCTTTTTTACCTCTTCTGATATAACAATGAGCTCCTTGTTAATTCTTTTAACATTTCAATCAGGTCTCGCTTTACAAAATTAGTCATTGCTCTGTCATTTTCTTACTTACCAGGTCTAAATCTAACTCGTGGCCTTTGAAGTTTCTGTCAAAAAGCAGAATAATGATGGATGCCCACAGGTTTAGTTGTCTATCGTGAATTTGGAATGAACTTCTTCACTCTTAAAGGTAGTGAAAGAGTCTAGATCTTTTTATTTCAACAATCTCATAAACCATAACAATAATAAAGAAAAAGTTACTCTCACCTGCTCTGTTATTCACGAGGGGTTATGGAGATGTGAGATACTTGGATTTCAATGTAGCAAGGGCAGCATGGTTAGTCATGTTGGGTAACCATTATTAATTTATTTTACAATTTAATCTACTTTATCTCTTGGGATTGACTGGTTTGGCTTTAATTCTGATTTTATACCCTTTTATGAGTTGCTTTTGGACCTCTTATAGGGGGAGGCTGAACCAGAGGATTTAAGGTTTAACCTCTGTGAAAACTGCTCCGAGACCCCAAGGAGGAGGCCAGGTTTTTAGGGACAGAGAGACTTGTGAACCTGGTTGTGTTTAGGGGGGTAAACCATGACAATCTGCTTCCCATGGCTAGAACCAGAAAGGTTAAGCTATAAGAAAGTATATTATAACATATACAAATAGATAAAATAGATATTTAAATGAAAAATTCAGACTTGAGTATTCAAGGAAATGTACCCAGTCAGTCATGCACATGAGTGTAGTGATAAATACTAATAACAACAAAGATGACAATATATAACAATAGTAATAATATAATGATAAGAGAAATAATAATAAAATTGTGAAGAACAGAGGAAATAATAGCAAGCAATAGGAATAACAAAACAGAAAAACAATAACAATGGCAACAATAATAACAATATTAATAATAATAAACAAATGAGGAAAAAAGGACAATTTATACAAAAAGAACATTTATCATTGGTGATGACTCAAATAATAACCATGGGCAGTGGTAAATCAAAATGAGACCACCACCCCATAATGACTATTTCCTCCCTTCCTTTCTATTTATCATATTTGTCTTTCATGGAAACACATGAAAAATTCCTCTAGATTAGGCACCATCACTGTGCCTGGGGAAAGAGGCTTAAGTGTGTCTGTCTTTTTAAGGTAGGTCACTTCAGATTTTATTCAGTTTGTTGTTCATACTCAGGGAAAAGATAAATATATCAGTCTATCTATCAAAAATCAAACTAATGGCTCTGAAATTAGGTTTGAAAGAAGTTGATAAGTGATTGCCTGATAGACTGATTATTTGTTGTATAGTTACAGACTCAAAAGGATTTTTTTTTTCAAGGAAATGTAGCCCATGAAGAAGTTTTTCCATTGCATAAGCTGTGTTGCTTTTTGATTTCCAGTTTAAGAGAATAGTCTTCATAAAAACTTCCTTCATCATTAAGAGCTGCAAGGTTCAATCCTGTTTTCTTTATTTAGGTGGATTGTTGATATGACTCCTGGTATGTAGATGGAGGGTTAAGTGGGATTTGGAAACCTAGAAACAGGGACAGTAACTCTGTGGTGTCTTTCAAAACCTTCTTGACTGGCGTGCAAAACCAAGTGTCTACTCCACAGTAGGCAAAGGGCAGATAAAATGGTTTGAATTTGATCATCAGGCATTCAAAATCAGGAGAGGACCCCAACAAAACTGTTTGTACATCCACACACCACCGTTTCTTAGTCATTATGCAGGGAGGGAGGCAAGAACGGTGGAACTGTGAGCTAGAAGAAGGAAGCAGTACAATTATTTTGTTTCCCCAGTGGAAATTGCCTGAGTCTAGCCCCTCTGTTGTACAGGCACTGCTGACGTTCCTGGGCCTGGAGCAAATTTTCTCGTGACACCCAATATGCGCAGCTTTGCTCTCAGGTCCAAAACATACTGAATCTTGTTTTTAGCTGGGCTCAACACTTCCTCACAGTTTTTTTTTAATGAGGTCCAACACTTCCGGCTTCCTGCCAGATAATAATTCAAAGGGAGAAAATCCCATGGAGGCCTGAGGAAACTCCTGGGCTGCAAACAACAGAGAGTCTAACCAACGATCCCAATTACGTTCATCCTCACGAATGAACTTATGAATCATGGATTTTAAAGTCTTATTCAACCGCTCTACCAACCCATCAGTCTGAGGGTGGTAGATGCTGGTCCAAACAGATTCAATGCCCAGTAATTTGTACAGTTATTTAATGTCTGAGAGATGAACGATGTGCCCTGGTCAGTCAGTATCTCTTTGGGGATGCTGACTCGGGAGATGACCTGAAACAGCACCTGTGCGACACTCTTTGCAGAAATGGTGCACAGCAGCACTTCTTCAGGTTATCGCTTTGCATAATCCGCCAGAACTAATACAAAGCAATATCCACGTGCACTCCAGTGAAATGGTCCAACATCCATGCCAGTGCACTCAAACAGGACCTCCATTGCACCCCAGAGCCTCCTCCTTGGAGCTGGAACAGGCCAGCTCCTCACTGGTGGTTGTGGCTACCTCACCGCCTCCCTCAGCAGCACAGAGAGGAAATCCTGGGCCAGGGTCACAGCAGCGCCCAAGCCAGCTGGCCAGTGGCAGCGGACCCACTCTATGGTCTCTTC
>VVHJ01005553.1:2135-27928 GCA_015107715.1 Tylochromis polylepis
CGAGGCAACAGTGCAAGCCAGTCCGGGCCGCACTACCTCACAGTCCCATACGCTCTGTCACTCCGCCGTCGACGTGGGATGATTTATCCTCGCCGTCCCTTGGGAAAACTCTCCGTAGACGCTAGCCGCATCTCACACGTGCTTCTACTCTTTTTCTCCGATCTCTCTGGTTGCTCTCTCTCCGCACTCTTTCCTTTCCTCCGCCCCTTTCACAATAAAAGCACCTAAACACAAACTAAGTCAAGAGTAATACAAATACAGGAAAATGAACAATAGAACTATTCCGACATATATATACATATATATCTAGAAATAAAACTTAGCCCCCTAAAATATACCCGGGCTACAGATGCTATTCAAGATCTATAAAGCCTAGTCTTCTCTTTTTTTGGTTTGTGTTGGTGTAAATCTTTGGTTGGGTTAATGGTAAGATATCCCAGACCTTCGCACGAGAAGTTGGCTGGAGTAAAAGATGACTGAAGTTAAAAGAATATTTGTAACCCCTCAGACTATATCTGTCTTGACCAGTAATATTTTTTATTCTGTGTGCGCACACGTGCATGCTCACCACTCCCTCCTGGCCCCTATAATGTCCATACACATTGGTGTGATGTAGGTAAGCTGTCAGTCAGTTGACCTACATTAGCTGAGCCTGAAGATTTCCTCTGGGGGCAGTAAGTCTCTGGGTGTGGTACATAAGTGTGTTTGTTGGTCATGCATGTCTTTTATGTTTATATTTGCATATATATATATTATATATATTTTTTTTTTTATCATGCAGGTGTGTAGAATTTGTGAAGATGTTCACCTAGAAAAATAATTGTATATGCTTTTACGTTTCTCCCACTGAAAACGCTACGTCCAGATGAACAGAATCAACTTTTTGGGATGTATGTGCTTTTATTTATGAGTGAGGTCAAACCAGAAGAGACACACAAGTTATTCTTTTACTTTAATGGTGAAACAAGCACACTGTAGACCAAATAGGTTATTGCAATAAAAGAAAAATCAGCTGTTGAAGAAGATTCATTAGGACAGTTGTTTCCAGTCAGCACCTCAGCACCTTTCTTTCTTAATATGTAACAAACTGCTGAGGGTGAAGACACTCATTCTCCCCCCCAGAAAATCCCACCTCCATGCAAAGCACCTATTAGACACAATGACGTCACTTTGGCTGGTTACATTGGTTACTTTAACCTCCTGCTGGCAATAATCAGCACCCATACTTTCCTTAAGCCCACCCGCTTTCTTATGTGCCTTCCTCACCTCTCACTGCTATACCACAATGTTTTCCCTTTCACGTGTCTCATGTCTTTTCTCCCTTCTTTTGCTTGTTTCAACCTCCTCATGTATACATTCACTTTTCTATATCCTTTTCCATGTGTTTCCAACAGCTCCCACTTTCTTAAAACATGGGTTTTAAGTGTATTTTCTTTGTGCATACAAGGGATTGTCCTCATTTTAAAGTGAGAGCTGAAGTAGCATCACAAGAGTAAAGGGAGGGACAAAGAAAACAAAGACAAAAGCATGCATGGCAAACAATGACCCACATAGAGGGAGAAAACACAGATGTGAACAAATGGCTACAGCTGGAAAGGAATGATATCTTGAACAGGGGGCAGTGAACACTGCGGATGATGCTCAGTCAGGCATACAATAAAGACCAGAGCAGGGGTGATGAGAAGGAAAGATCAGGCCTGTAAACAGCTAAGCTGAGATTGGTGGATGGTTACAGTGCAGACAATTTGAGGCTCAGCTTTACTAATAATGAAGAGGGTAGGGTGGATCAAATGCTCCATTCAGCAACTACTCCAAGTGTGTTCTGCAGAACGGAAAGGTCCAGACAAGCTTGATTTTGAAGTATCCAGTGTAAAGAAATAACATGCGCGTAGGGGGCAGTGTGCTGCTTTACCTTCCATTTTGCAGACAGGCAGGCAGGCAGGGTGGGGGGTAAAGGAGCAGTATTAGAAGCCTTTATGCAGCTGTATTATAGTAAGCAGCTTACAGTCTGTGTGCTGGTCTGCATCTTTATGGGTGGGAGTGCAGAGAAAGGACAAAGAGGGAACACAGAGTGAAGGAGAACATAAAGATTTATCTTGGTCCTCAGTAGACAGATGTTTGTTATTGTCATCCAATCCACACCCGTCAGACCTTTTCCTTTTCCTTCTGGCTTCCACTTTCCTTTAATCTGTATTAATTATTTGTACTTTTTCCTCTTTCCTCCCCTTTCTGCTTCCATCTCTCACATCCTAGCGAGCTACTCCCTGCCATGCCCCCCTTCCCCCCCTTTGCTGCATGTTTTCAGAGAGGTAATCATCCCCGCCGCCATCCCTCGCTACCACCCAACTGAGTTGGAGGGGGCGGAGGGGAGGGGGAGGAGGGGAATGGATGTTGGAGGTTGCCATGGAAACTGGGAGTCTTTCGCACTCCGACATCATCTGTTGTTGCATGGCGCGGAACGGGCGCATGAATATTTGAGCTTTATGGACACCGACAGACAAGTGACACAAACTGAACTCTGTGGACTTTCACTACCCTCTCAAATGGAAACAGAGGAGTGGAGGGAAGCGATGGATGGATGAATAGATGGATGGACGTCAGGCGGGGTCACAAAGTCAGACTGACAGACCTCCATTTTTATCTAGGGCAAAGAGTCTGGTTATCTGGGTTAGCAATAAAGAAAGAAGGAAATGGATGTAGGGACAATGATAGAGATAAAAATTATGGGGAAACATTGAAAGAATTTGACCAAGTAAATGAGGTTTGTATGTTGCCAAAAATGCAGAGAATATGATTGGAGGGAGAGAACAAAGAGACTGGGGAAGGGAGGGAGAGAGGGATGGTGGTGACGTATCATGAGAGCAGTAAATTAGGGCACTGGAACTTCTTTCTGTCTTCTTCTTCTTCGTTTCCCAGAACATCCTGCAGTATTTTCTAATGAATCCTCTCAGAGGTTTGTTTTCTGCCTGCTGTTGATGCACACACGCCTCCATGCAAACAAGCTAGTCACAACTCATGCAAATTTCCAAATGAGGCAGTGAACCATTTTGGGAAGTTTAATTGTGCACAGTCTGACTGCACTGCATCAGAAAGCAAAGACAAGAGAACAAATATTTTCACTGACTTTCAGCTCTAATCTCCCTTTATGAGGTTCTCCTGGCACCTTTAAAATATCTATATAACAGATAATGCAATTTTCTTCTGTAGGAATGTGCTTGGCTTTTCTTCTACATTTTTATTTGGCACAGTGATCACTTAAAACCTCTGGTATGTCTTGTATTTCAGTTGATTTCCCATGTTTCCAGAGTAAATTCCCAGAGTCCTCCTCTGCTGATGGGTTTAACACCTGTCCCAGAGGTCGTGGCATGCAGCAGAGCGTCCCACCAACACTGGTGACATTTAGATGACTGTCAGAACGTGAGATATGGCTCTTAAAACATTCCCATGATCCCAGTTGATGATTTCAAGTGTTGATGCCCAGTTTGCTTTTCCCTGGAGTTTCACAAATATGCTACATTCTCGTAATTTCTATGTGTGTGTGTGTGTGTGTGTCGTAGGCTCTCTGTCTAAAGCCTATGGCTGCATTTCTACTCATTCTGGAGATGCTTGTGGGATTTCCAGAAGGGAAAGCATTCAACCCGATGGCCGGTGCTTGATATTAGTGGGTGAATTTGACACATGGTTTGTGTCCCAGTTAGTTTTAGACAGAAACCATCTGGTTTCTCACCTTGTTATGACCAGCAGCAATTCAAGAACTGAACAAGTTAGTGTTTTTTGTTTTTGTGCAGGCTATATCAGCATGTGCAATGAATTTGTTGATGTGTATGCTCCCTGAAGACCTTGAGATGCTCTCCTAATTGGACGTATATTCTGAACAATACTGCATGACTCTGCTGGAAAGAGGATCAGTTACAGGGGCAGTTTAGGAGACGCAGTGGTGCAGTGGGGAGAGGAGGGAAAAGTAGAGACTTGCTTGATGATGCACGCTTATTAGCCCAAAATATCCATGCAGCAGCTGCACCATTTCCGCGGCAACACCTGTCGCCATGGCGCTGAGTTGTCGACATGCCTCTGTGTCAATGTCTGCATGTCTGGAGGAGCTGCGCATTCACAACGTGTCCGACCTTTCAGACCCTCCCCTCTCTCCCAGACACACACTTAACCTCTTCAGTTAATGTTCTGGTATGTCTAAAATCTAATACATGCTACACAACATCCTTCACATGCAGCTGTGTCAAACTGCACACACACACACACACACACACACGTGTGCGCGCGAAAACAACAAAGATTAAACTGGCTTTCTTTGTTGAATCCATGAACACTTCATTTTTTGGTTTCCTCCCTGTTCCAGCCTTCATCATGGAAATCTGGAATTTTCTGTTACCATGACAACCACAGCTGGTGGAGGCAATGGATTAGATCCTCTGCACTGTGCTGGGGGTGTGGTAGCTGCATAGGGAGCGGGGTGGAGGACTGCTCATGGGGTGTATGGTTGTTAAAAGGGATTGGGGTTATGCTGGGGTGTTGCTTGTGTGTTTTTAGTGTGTGTGTGTGTGTGTCTGTGTGTGTGTCTGTGTTAGAGTGTGTAGAAACAGGGAGGGGGGAAAGGATGCCCTTAAACCACTTTACACCAGATGGAAGCTTTTGATCTTCTAAAAAATAACACACACAGACACACACACACACATTGTTCCATCCTGTTGGGGAAATTAAAACCAAACTGCACTTTCTTATTTTATGTTGTCTGTGACCTCTGACTTGATGCAGTCCTCACATTATCCCTCTTCTCTTTCACTGGTTTACAGAGCAATTAACCCTGTGTCTGTATCAGCCTAATGTCAACCCTCTCTTTCTCTCAGTCTGTCTTTCCCTTCTCAATTCCTGTCTCCCCACTGTCTCATTTCCATCCTCCCAGCTGAGAAAACAGGAGCGAGAACACTTGGCAATGAAGATGAGGGGAGAGAGATGAGGAGAGAGGGGGCTTTTCAGATGAAGAGAAAAAGGGTTTGTGGCTTTGAAAGGGAGCATTGTACTCTTCCTCCACATTGCTACAGCTCCATCTCTGTGATTTAGTCGAGCCAGCAGCCAGCACATTACTGCGTCTCTTTAAATCAGGACAGTGTTAGCCTTAGCAATGTTCAGGCTCCAGTGCTCCAATGCTCCTTCTCAATGGCCTCCCCTTCTTCTTTCTGCCTAAGAGCAGCAGATTCCCTGTTAACGCTGCCTGATGGACACATTCCTCTCTGCTGAAATAATAAATGAAAGCAGACTCTTTGAAAATTTTCAGGATATTTGTCTTTATCGAGACACAAAGATTATTTTTAAAGCACAATAAAGTGTATGGAATGTGTGTGTTCATACATAACAAATCATTGGGTGTTATCCAATGCTTTTGTTCAGGAGTTATTTTTAGAACTGGCGGAGAGTGCCATCAGAAAACTAACTTTCCAATCCTTTCTGTCAATTAATCTTTTATAAGGAACATTCATCCTAAAAACAGCAGTCTCTCTCGCTTTCTCTCTCTCTCTCTCTCTGGCTCTGCACTGCAAGGTTCCTGCTGCTGTTTCTGGGTCTCTGAAACTTTCAGATGAAATTTTCATTAAGTGTGTTATCAGGATTTAGATTCTGCTTATGATGGCTGGTTGTTAATTTACATATACATATATACATTTCATGTCAGGGTTATTCCCGACTAAAGCCCAGATTAAACTTTATCCCTTCAGTCTTCCAGTGTGCATATCCACAAAACAGACCTCTGTCCTCCAACATGTAGTGACCCTACATCTGCAGAGACAGCTGCTGGAGTGAGAAGGGGGGGCAGGGAAGGAAGAAGAGAGGAAGCCAGTGAAGGAGGATGAGGGGGGGAGGACTCCTTCCTTTCATTTCACTACTGTGAGGTTAAAAAACTGTTAAACGGGCGCGGAAACTCACTTCCTGTCCCGCCACTATCGACCCATTACGTCACATCCTGCTCTTTCCTCACACTGATTAAGTCTTCCTTGGCCTGAAATGAGATCCTCGTTTCCTTGTGCGGGAAGTTTCTGGCAGCTCCCACACTGAGGAGGAAGAGAGGAACCTCCGTTTTCTTTTCTAGTCATGTGATGGGAATTATAGTGCAAATTATAATACATTTTTATTATTATTATAATATTTAGAAAGCTTGCTTTTTTAGCACTTTTGCTTGTGGGTGTGTTTTGAATGTTTGGGTGTGTAAGTGTCTCTGTGGGCTGCCACATCTCTGCTTCCATGTGCATGTGTCACACTGAGGATATGACGAAGCCTGGTCTTCTGGTTTGTGTCCAGGCTGTCTGACTCATGTTGTTATCATACACAGGCTGCCCATTGTCAGGTTCTAGTATGCTACTGCTATACATCACTGATTTGTGAAGTTTTTGCCTGTGTGTAACTGTGTGTCACACTATTGTGCATCTCTGTGTGTGTATAATCAGTAGGAATGTGCTCAATTAAGCGAGATGGGGTGGGGGACATAAAGGGGGCAATAGAAGAACAATCTCCTCATTCTGTTGGGTCTCCCCTTGGGGAAATTTGTGACACATGGGGACTGTCAGGGCAACAGGAGTCTGTATGAGTCACAGGATGACAAACATCAGCTGACAAAGAGACTATAAAGCTATTTTAAGGCCTACTTGTATATGCATTATATACCCATATGAACAGCACTTCAGTTTCCTTTCATTGTTAGAACCAGAATCGGCTCTCAAATGGAAGTTCATATTTTATTTCTCCAAATGGGGACAAACCCACAGCGCCTTATTACCTCTGACTCATCTCCTTGTGTCTGTGTGTGGGATATTCTCCAATCAGCTCTGCCATGTTCTGTACATATGGCTCAGTCGGTTGCCAGGTTTGACTAATTGCTGAATATGTTTATCTTTCCGCAGGTCATTCAGCTCAGCCAGGTCCTGAGCAGAGCCAATAATGGCCACTGCATAGATCTGTAATGAAGATGTGTTGAACAGAGCAAAGCATCCAGCGCTAGGGCTGATGGTAACTGTGGCAACCATATAACACAAGAAGAAAGTGGCAAGAGGAGACGGCCATTTTGGGTATGTGAATCTGCAGTGATTGATGCTGGAATGCTGCTGTGTGAAAAAACTGGATTGTTTTTGTCATTTCAGGTATGCTTAAATAGCTCCAGTAGCTGCTGGTCTTGCGTAATCTTCAGGCAGTAACCTTGACTCAGAAAACTCACATTAGCTGGCATAACGCACCTGATTCACGGACAACACTCACATCCTCTCTATCCCTCCAGTTTCTCAATCCCTCCTTCCATCCCCCAACATCTGCAGCAGTGAGCTGCTCCTTTTGTTTTGCTTAGTGACGTCCCATGGGCTATTTATAGGGACATGTGTTATTGTGTAAAATCTACTGAAAGGCCCAAAGAGCATGAGCAGGCATTTTCCCTATGGTGGCCCCAACTTCTGCAAGAGGAAAGATAGAAGCGTGTAACTTTAATATCCATGAGCTGGAGAAAGAAACAGTTTATAGAATAAGCTCTATGATTATCTAAACATTTCACCTCAGCACTGTTTTACTTTTTGCCATGCTTTGATCATAACCTTCAGACTTCAGTTTAAGATCTTGGTGATCACTTTCAGAGCTCTGCATGGTCAAACGTCAGCTTACAATAGTGAACTCTTGCATCCATATGTAACATGCAGGTCTTGTTGGCGGTTCCTCATACTAGACTGAAAACTAAAGGAAACTATGGAATCCACTACTATTACATTTGAGATTAGTGGAATCTATTGAAACTTTTAAAGAGCAGCTCGACACTTATTTGTGTAGGCTTGCTGATTGTTTTTGTGAAGCATATCCTTATCTAGGAAGATGCTAAATAAATCAATTTCACTTACTTGCTTATTATGCTATGATTAAGTGCTTTTTCTTCGTCCTGTTCAAACTAAAAAGATTACATGTTATAAAACTTACAAGGAATACTTTTTTTTGGCAGATGTAGTTGTGAGTCCTATCAAAAAAGGAGCAGAATTTACATTGTCAATTTAACATGTTTTTGATTAAGCCATCCTAGTTCCTGTAAATTTTTGTAGCTTCATAGTTTGCCTCTTAAAGAAACCTGAAATTAAAGAAGAAAAAAAGGTTTCAGGGATTAATTAGTAGTGCTGCAGCCACACAGTTAAAACTCCAAAAAGCATTTAAACTGTTTAGCAAGTGCCATTAATATTGTTAACAGTGTAATGATGCTCAAAGTTACCTCACTCAGTCTCTAGCCTGTGGGAGAAATGAGAAACAGCAGCATTAACACAAAACACACACATAAGTATTTTTTAAAATGAATATTTTTATTTGAAATGTCAGTGTTCAAGAGAAAATAAAACAGCAATATAAATATTAGCATAAAAATAAGAGAGTAACACAGGGGTATAGCGTGGGGTTTAAGCATTTGATAAGAAAGATAATACAGCAGGATAGAGTAGGATTAATTCAGCAGCGGACGGACTTACACATATATAATATTTATAATCATTTGTTCATATGGACAGAAAGAGAATGAGAGGCATTCTTTCACAAATGCACAAGATAAAATCACCGCAAAAGAACATTAAGAGGTTACAGAAGGATAGAAACTTTTTCCATATTTTTTTGTTTTGTTTTGTATCTTTACAGGGTGATAAAAGATAGTAGAGAGGAAATAAACACAAAAATATGCGCAACACATACCACAAGTTAACTAGTCTACGTGTGTCACTTCTTTTACTTATCTAAAGTTATCTTTATCATTTATTTACACTTAAGTGTTAGTTGGTTTCCATGGTGCTTAGTTACTACATTGCAACACAAACTGCTGAAGAACATCTCAAATTTTTTTTATTTATTATTGTTTTTTTTTTAAACTGTGGTTTTCTTAATTTTTTTTTCTGAAAAACAAAATGCAACACATTCCAGTAGTAAGCCACGCCTTGTGGAGAGGGACTTTTATTTTGAAAATGTTGGACATGGTCCCTACTATACAAACACTTGGCTCATACCATCGACAGGACTCGTGTTTATTTACAGTGGGGAAGAGCCTCACAGGACTAGGGAGTAGAGGGGGAGAGGTGAGTGGTGGAGAGGTTGAGGTTTCCCATTGGTGTCAATGGAGGAGAGAGATTTCAAAGGGCTTGTGAGTGGCATCTCCTCACCAACAGGGACAACTGCGCTTGGCTCTGTTGACCTCTACTACAGTCAGTGCATTTGAGAGAGTTTGTGGGGTGGGCCGGTCAACAGTGGTTCCTCTGTACATTCAGCGGGTAGAGCCATGTTGTTTCCCACCCCCTGATCCCCCAATGGTGCCACCTCAGTCTGTTTACCTCTCACCATACCGCTTCCACTCCCCCTAACCCAACCTGCAAGCTGCCTTTTTTTTTCTTCATGCTGTTGTATGTATCCAGGAGTCTGACAGAAGGATAGATGGCAATGTAAAGACTTCATATCTTATACAAACACTTCCTCTATGTATCGAATCGTTATCTCCCAAAGAAAAGACATGATACTGTGCCACATCAAGACGTTTCTTCAGCACTTCAGGATGGTGAAGGAAAATACTCCATTGAGGCCCTAAAGGCCCGCAAGGTGTCTAGACACTCCTAAGCACTTAAGTTTACCACATCTACATGTTTCCCTAAAGACTGAAGTGATTACAACCCCTACATCATCTTTAGAATACTAACAGTGCATTTCTTTTTGTTTGGCTCTCAACATGGGGGTAGTGAGTGAGGGAGGGACAAGAGCTGAGTGTGAGGAGGGGAGGGCAGCGGGGTGCGGGGCAGCAGGACATGTCTGCGCCCATCTGGAGGTGTTACACAAGAAGCCAGTCCCTGCTGCTGTACCACTGATATGGACAGCATGGCTCGTGACTCCACGACACAGCGCCATGCAACCCCCACCCTCTGCCAGCCCCTCCTCTGGGTGCATGCTCAGGTCATAAAAATATCAGAAGATTAAAATCTTTTTTTTTTTCTTTTTTTTAAACTACGCTTACAAAAGTAATTTTCATTTTGTGTCAAGTAAATGCTACATGTGCATTATGTTGACCTGCGATTGGAGGGACGATAATAGATTCAAGATGTCCTCCTCCTCTGCTTTTGCAATGCATAGTTTGCAATTCTAAACTAGTATATGTGGTTTGAACCTTAATGAGCATGCAGAAGAGTTTGTAATACCTGTCAAACAACAGCCTTAAAGTCAAAGGACCCAGCAATGCTGACCCTATATAGCAATCTAATGGATGGCAACTAACGTACTTTACAACAGCTGACTTTCCACCTCATGGAAAGAGCACAAAAAAATCCAACGTGAAAGACATTAACATTTCATCTCGGAATACATCGCTGCGTATAGCCTTGTCATCCCAGCAAGGTTGCTTACACTGAATCTCTTTGTCCAAGTTTTTGTTTTGTATTTTTGCCAAAAAAAAAGAAAAAGAAAGAAATATGGGCGGGGGGACAGTAACCCCCCACACCCAGCCAAAAATATCTACCGACAAAGGTTATGTGAACAATACTAGACCTTAAGCACAGCACAAGTTAGAAACACTAACAGCTTTCAACACATTCAGATTCTTTGAGGCCTTCAAGACACTTTCAAAGAACTTTCAAAATCGTCCATGTGGTCACAAGTGATTTGCTGTCAATATTTAAGATATCTAATGGTGGGGTGTGGAGGGTTAATTTCTCATCAGATCAGGCCCAGGTTTATCATTCCTTCACCTCTCTTTATTCACATCTACTTCTTCTCCTTCTTGGTGGACTTCTTCTTGGAGGCTGGAGTCTGGGCGGCCTTGGGGGGCTCTGGTTGAGCCGAGGCCTGAGGAGGGGGCAGTGCTTGTTGGGTGGCCTGCTGGGCCGTGGCCTGCTGCTGCTGGGGGTTTGAGGTGAGGGTGGCCGTGCTGCCTGGGATGTAGACGTTCTGACGATAGTCTGGCACGTGCTGCAGGGTGAACTGGGGGCTGTAGCGGGTGCTCAAGCCCATAGTGCCGGGCCCGAGGGTGGCTGTAGCCTCACTCACTTCTGGGGGGAAGAGAGACAAAGTTGGGGGACAAGGGGTGAGGAGGGGTGAGGAGGGAAGAGGACAGAGGGATGAAACTTGTTAGAAAAGCATTTGGAAGTATATCTAGTAGAAACAGAAGTGGTGAAATTAAATGGGACATAAAAGCACATTAGACAATTTTTTTAAAACCTTCTACAAGAGAGTGAAGAGAAATTCAGTCAGGTTCAGTTCAAACAAAAACATAAAGAGACTGTGAGTGAACCTAAAAAGTGAGGACATGCACACACAGAAATATGACCAAAAGAGACTGAAGAGGATTTTCTTTTTTGTTTAACATGGTTGCTGAAAATGTCTTATTCCTCTGTTTTTCTGGCTTTCCTTTTTCTTAAAATAAAAAAACAAAAAAAAACAGGCATGCCCCGTTTCTGTGTGTGCGCATGACGTAGCTGCTCAGCCCATAATTCTCCCACAGCCCCTGCATTGCAGAGCCAGGGACACAAACCCTCCCTCCCCCATTCTCTAATTCATCTCAGCCTCCATAAACACACGCATGCACATGACATTTGCAATGCTAACTGTGCTGGAGCTAAAGTCATTAGAGAGAACACTTTTTTATTACCTTCTCCTCTGAAGTGGAGCGCTAATTAAATGAATTGTTCCTGCATTGTGTTTATCGGCACAGTGACATTAAGCACAAAGGAGAGATGACCTTCAGTATTTATCACATGCTCTGTTTGTTCCTTCCTCCCTGATGGCTCAAATTGTTCATTCTGTCTATCATGCAGGTTACCACCACATGACCATCTCGCCATTCCCCTTGGATGGAAAAAATTCCACACAGCATCCGGAGCAGTGTCCAAGAAAGGGGGGAGGGTGTGTGTGTGTGTGTGTGTGTGGTGAAATAACACTGGAAGTGACGACTTGAGTCTGTTTGGCAATAAACCTCGTCGCATTCGTCTCTCCATCATCACCATCTCTGTATAATTTGTGTTTGCCTGACGCTATATTTGGTCTTGGTAATCCTGCTATTTGCTGCGTACTTTTCCATGTGATGACAAAGCCTGAAGATGAGTCACTGTGTGAATTCGCCTCAGTGCTGCCTAAACAGTCACTGCAGGGACAGAAGGGACAGGACAGGAGGGGGAGGATGTGTGTTGTAACATATAGGAATCATATAGGCTTTAATGTTGCATAAATGTACAAGTAGCCCTTACAGCTCACTGCTTATAGTAAAACATTAAACATGTGATAAGTGTGTACAGTGGAAATATGTGTCTCACTGTTGTGTTATTATATTCAACAAATCAGCTTTACTACATCAAGGAAACTGTGGGTAGTAATACTAGGTTCACATCCACTAAATGGAGACGCCAGCGTGGACAGACAGAGCTTTATCAATGACTGAGTCTGGCTTGTTGCTCTCCAACCAAACAGGAAGCTAAACAAACCACCACTTCCCACACATCCTGATGAGAAGATGAGAAATAAATAGGCTTGGAAAAGAGAGATTGAACTCATAAGAGGGAGGAAAGAGGTGACGAGGTATAGGACTCACCGTTGGCTGCAGCCATCAGGGCTTGGAGCTGCTCAGCTTCAGTAGGGGGCTGGGGCCAGGGGCCAGTTCCCATGGCAACCTCAGGTCCTCCAGTTGCTCTGTGGGAAAAAAAATGAGGAAAAAGACATGTAAATAAATTCTCCTCTACAGTGGATCTATGTGTGTAATGTGTGTTTAGCTTAACAGGATGTATTAAAGCAGAGCAGCTGATGGTGAAATACACAGCCTGAGGAGAATAATACAGGATGTATAGTACGCAAAACAGGGTGTGTCTCAAACACACACATACACACACATTCACTCTTAAACAGATTATTGTAAAGGCATGTGCAAATGCTTCTGGACACACACATGGTAGCAAGTGTGTTCAAACATTAATTGTACAGCGGTCACACATGACCCTGAGCAATGCGCCGTCTAGTAAATCTGATTAAACTTATTTAATGATCCCACCTTTAAAGGAAATAGCTGTCTGCATAGTCGCACATGCAGCGCTCAGTGAGCGCTGAACATTTCCATCTGGATAGACTTCATGTTCAAAGGCTGGTTTATTTAAAAGCTGTAATTTGCATGTGGGGGTAACAGCGGAGAAAGCAGACTTGTGTGCTTTGAATATGCTCACCTACGTATTTCTATTCCCACACATGTAACACAGCAACACAAGCTCTGCAACTGAGAACTAGGTCACAATGTTTGAGTCTGTTCCCAAAGTGCTAATAAACCCCCAATTTTAGATTTTTTAGTGTCAAAAAAACAACAGTGTGCTATCTTCACATTACTGGTAAACTGTCGTAAAATATTGATAAATGTCATTTGACTTGATTATAAGCCCTGCACAAGTCTCAAACATCATTAAAACCATTATGGCAGTAGTATGGTTAATTCCTCACCAGCACCAGATAAAAAAAAGTAATATTTAACTACTCTCAGCCGGGTAAACAGTGGGTCAGAGTGTTGAAACAAAGGCTTTTTGACTGTATGGGCTAATAAACCCCCTTAGGACACTCAGTGGAGGGCCATGGGTAAAAGGTTCTGTTGGTATGTTCAACTGGAAATGGCAGTGACACAGTGAAACAGTGCTACTTTCTAATACAAAGATCTTAATAATAAAGAGGGAAGGCAAGACAGTCCGTACAGCGCTGTAGCACACAGAAAACGTTTATAGTACTCAAGATGGTTACACTTTTAAGTTACACTTTTTATGTATGAAAGCACAGAGTTGTAGGCTCATCCTACAGCATAACATTAACCTCAAAGCCATAACCAGAGCCATAAAGAACTGTTTAGAGTAATGCAAAGGATGCTATGGCCCCCACACAGCCCTGAACACCAAATCAGTCTGGCTTAACATGGACAGACAGAAAATAATGAGACAGCCAAGATGTTTGTACTTAGCAGGACTGGTGTTATTTTAAAGGGTGATTATGCCAAATGATTTTTTAATGTTTGCTTTCCTCTTTATGAAATTTAAATATATTTAAGGATTCGCAGCCTATCTAAAACTTCTGCACAGTAAACAGTGTGTTAAATACATAGGATGCAAACAAGAAAGCTCCTTTCTACTTAAAACCAACTAAAAAAGCCCTCAGACAAATTGGCCTGATCTGGGGAATAAAGAGAAAGTAAAAGACACATTAAGAGAAAAAGTGAAAAAGGAGTTCAAACACAAAAGCTTGGCTCTGTTTAAGCGCAGGTTGCCAGACTGCACTGCCAAAACACTGAAGTGGTTTTCAGTTCAGTGCCAGAGAGAGACCGAGGAAGAGAAACATGTACGTCTTGTGCCAAGCAGCCAATGAGAAACAGACTGGATAGGAGCACCCTTGGTAAGGCCAGAAGCAGCCATTTTGTGCCTCTTCACGCTAAATTAGCATTCTTTTTCTTATCATATCCTCTAGTTGTGTTAAGTGTTTCCTGTGGTCAGGATTATCACTTCCTGTGGGCAAAGTTGTACATTGTGGTCCAAAATGATATCCTCAGTTGGCCAGTCTGGGCTATCATTTTCCTTCGGCTTCCTTACATGATATGTTTCATTTTAATAGATGCCTTTACTTGTCGCTTTTCAGGGAACCTTCAAGACATTAAAGCCACAGTAGGAAAAGGTAAAAAAAAAATAACCCTCCTGGAGCTCTGCTTCTTTTTAATCCCCTCCAACCAGTGAAGCACAGAATCAGTGGTTAATGTTGAGTTTTGATTTCACACCAAATTCAAATGCCACTCTGTTTAACCATTTAACCCGCTGTGTTTGACTTTTTGACTTTTTCATCTTCCTCCCCATCACAGGATAGATTTTATAATTGTGTCAAAGGAGCCTAGGGAGGCTTTAGCAGTCTACTCCCTCTAGGACCACTTGAATTACAATATATTAATAGGTTATTATATTTTTATCTAATAAAAAGAAAAACAAAAACGTGTTGCCTACTCCCACTTCAAATCTAATTTAAACCCATTTCTCTAGTCACATGGTGTACATTGCTGACATCTATTATATCTGCATGTTGTTCCTCTAGAGTTTAAAACAGACTCCCGATTACTCCATCTAGGAACCTCTCAACCTCACATTTTAAACCATCAGTCATGAGACAGATGTTGTCATTGTTCTCTGGTTAATAAGTCACATGAAAAAGCTGCACGTGGTGGTGTTAAGCTACAACCATCACAGACATACATCAAAGGCAACACTGTATGGTAAGCGAATCTCGAAGGAGAGAAAAAGAAGAGCTCTCAGACTATAACGACTATATGTATAGCACACATACAAGGCATAGCAAATCTACAAAACACTGCACACAAACTGAAAAAAAAAGTGTCACAATCCTTTCTACGCCACAGCAGGCATTGTGGCCTATGCACATCGATCAACAAATCCCATCAAACTTTCAGGGAGACTAACAGAAGCTATGGGTTAGGTACAGCTATACACAGCACAGCACTTGACTGCAGTGCACTAACTAAAAGATTTTAGTCACTCGCTGCCCTTATCAGCTGACCAAGTTCCTCTTTCACTGAACAGTGGTAAATGTGATCCCTGATCAGCTGCTGAGGACATAAAGTGACCATACAGGGCCTAGGTCTAAATCGGTACCTTGTCCCATTCTTCGGCGTCCATCGTATGTGTGTACCGTATGGCATGTGGGGACTAAAAACACAACAAGTTATACACCCTGAAAAGAACTACTCTGTATTTGTATATGTTTTAGATCTTGTTTGGAAAAAGCTGAGTCAGCCACATACTTTTCAAATACAGGATGCGATTGACATAGCTGGTGAGTAGTAAAATGAATCGTGTCTAATGTATCTACAAACCCAGTGGTTTCTAAAAGTGCAGTAGCCTGTGTTTGTGCCTAACATTTTCCTGAAAACAGAGCCTGTGTGTTTCAGGGACAAACCTTGACTCATAAGATCTGTTGCACAATCACAACTGCGTACACTGTTATATCCCACACAACATGGGCAAATATCAGTGACAAAGCAATCAACACAGAATGCAAACTAAACACAACTGACATTTAATAAGGCAAGTAACTGACGTCAAGAAAACGTAATTTCAAGTGAGCGCTCGGTACATCCTGACGTAGCAGGAAAAAATGAAGAGAGAGCAAGAAAGATAAATGCACCATCCCATCCCCCCCTGCTAGCTCTGGTCACCATCCCTCATCAGTAGTACTGAGCGATGGCGCACAGGCTCAGGGAGTGCAGAGAGGAAAGGAACAGCAGGGGAGGGGGAGGGGGAGTGGAAGCTGCGGCAGCCATTTTATAAAGCAGCCTGGAAACAGGCAGAGATGCTTTTCAGGTTCAGATGCTGTAAATCACAACCTTACTGAGCAGAATCATGCAATCAGATGGAACAAGAAATTCATCACCACTGGAATAAAATTTGAAGTCACATAAAAATGTTTGCATGTGACTTTGATGCCATCTGTATTTTAAAATCAGCACCCTGCAGGCAGCAAGTTATTATGGTTACAGCACTCACTACCATCCCCCTTTTTAAAAAAAAATTCCTTACCCCTTTTACTCTTTTTCTCCTTGATAAGCAATAACATGGTCTCGATATTATTGGGCATTGCAGCTTAATCTGTGTGTTTCTCTGTTTACTCACCCGCTAGGTCCGGGTCTTTGTCCCTGTGTGAAGCGCCAGTCATTGTTGGGAGGCTTTTGCTGTGAAGAGAACAGAAGATGTGGTATGAAATATATGTTTCATCGCAACAACAGCAAGATGTCTCTAAGGTGCAGTTTAGTGTTTTTATGTATTTGGTTTGTAGTTGAGATGTGTGCAAATGATGACGTATGTCTGTGTGCATCATTTGGCATGTCTTTACAGTTTTTCATTGAGGCTCATCAAAGCATTACAGATGGCCATATGAATAACTGTAACTTCAGGCATCCATGTTGTCCCAAACACTGTGGGGCATAAACTGCTGCAGAGGAGCACGCACACATACACAAAAACTACAGGCCTGCTTAAAAAAAAAGGAAAAAGAAAACCCTCAAAACTAAAATCAAAAGACTGACATCATCTAAAAGAGAACGTGGTAATTTTAAGTGGGCAATCGGCTTTGCACCAAAGCGGCCAGAAGCTGAACTGGACGTCCAAATGACTTGCATCTGAAAGGATTATCACAGTGGATGACAGTGCACATAGAGATTTGTCTAAAATACTGAGTTTGCCAGCTCATGAGTGGAAAAATGAAGGCAAACCAAAACACTGATAAGACTTTTGAGACAGACAGACAGACTGATTAGCTTCCCACACTGCTTATTATAAAAATCTCCTTAAAAGATTCAGAGGACAAAAGAAGTCTTCATAAAATAAGTTTGATACCAAAACTTAGAAGCAGTGATAAAAGCCTCTCCCATGTCTGCATGCTGCTGCTGCTCTCTATTAATGTCCTCAACCCCATTGCAATTTTGTCCATCTCTACCTCACGGGCCATGTCACCATGTCTCTCTCTAGCTCTTTCCCTCCCTCACTCTCTCTGGCTCTCTTGTTGTGCAGTGATGCGGTGAATAGACCCGTGGCTTGGCTCCAGATTCAGCTGCCTAATCGACACAAGAGCTCCCCGGAGAGACAGGCCAGCAGAATGATGTGCTGCATTATTAAAAGAGCCGTCCTACCCAAGGGAATGATGGAAAGAAGCAAGAGAGCAGCAGAGAAAAGTGAAAGACAGCTACATGCAAGGAGCAGTATTGACTGAGAATTTGTTAGAATACAGGTAAATAAAGGAATAAAGGTTAGTGACCACACAGGAACAAACAGGGAAATACAGTTTGTTGAAACAGCCTGAAGATAAAACAAGTGAATATCACCACAGGACCTTTGAATTTCTCAAGATACTCCCAACAGAGTTAAGTGTGAATGATGAAGAAGTGATGGAAGCAGTAGTACAGTTGCTGAACAACCCCATAATGCATGTAGTGTTGAGTGAAAATAGCTGTCGGTGGATTCAGTTTCAGTATTGTTTTCATGTTGAACACAAGTCAGCTCTCCGGAAGAGAAAAACAAGGTCAGATACAGACAGGGTTGCTTGGTTGTGCCTTGTAACAACTCACGAGCTTTTTATTACAACACGAAATGTTTTTAATGGGTGAAGATGAGAGGGAGGGTGAAAAATGAACTCTCATCCTCCTTCACAGCAGAGCTCGGTTGATGGTTAAAGTCTAAAATTGGACACAGAGATGTGTATGTGTGCGTGGGCATGTAAATCTGTCTGAGTTGTAGGGAGAAAAAAAATATCAGCAGTGAGAGGAAGCAAACATCCACAGAGAGAGAGACCCAGCATTCCAGCTGGGTGAGTTGTTCTCACCGCACACTTTCACAGACAAACACTGATCATTTTCAAGGTCAAATCCCACTGCAGGCATGTGGAAAGAAGGATAACAGACTGTACTGGAATATCATCCTGTATGCTTCCTTATGGAAAGCTGGGTGTAAGCATTTTATAAGTCTCCAATTCTTATCTGCTCAAGTTTTTTGTTTTTTTTTAAAAAGTAAAACTGAAGACTTTCAACAAACCACTGTGTGTTGCCAAGGTTTTAAGTTAAGGTGGTTACAACAACAACAGTTTCTAGGGAAAACAAATCCTAACAGTAATACCTATTACTGGCTTACAGAGACAAAATCTAATTGACTTCATCTGCAGTTATCTGAGGAGCTTTAGCTGTGCTTGTTTCTTTATCATTTTTCTCTTTAATGAGTTGGTCACTAAAGAAATATGAATGAGATTATCAAAAAATCACAAGCTGATTTTCTTTTTTGTGGAGAGTAAGTTAAATGTAAGCATGGAGAGAGAGAGAGAGAGAGAGAGAGAGAGAGAGAGAGAGAAGGTCAGACAGACTGTCCAGACATGCTGCCAATGAAGAGACAGATTACAGCTCTGCAGGCCCGACTTTTCATCTCACAGAAAGACGATCATACTAAACCTGGGAGATTTAAAAACGGTCGATCTGCTTCTCTTACATCTCTGAGATGAACCAAAGTGCTTTGAAGGATCTCCAGGTGAATTAGAACCTGGCTGGATTCCTTAGCTACCTCACAGTAATGTGCATAAAAGCTCGAATATATAAAGAGAACTAGATTTAGAAACAGGAAGATCAAAATCATGGTATTTAAATCTAAACTGCCGACTTCAGTACTGTTTTAATTTACTGCAGGCTCTGCACTGTCACAAGAAAGGAGCACAATGAGTTGTTTTTGACTTTGATATTGCTCTCCTTTAAACAAACATCATGACTCAACTGAACATAACCTCTGAGGACAGTTTTACTGAACTGCATGAACCAGCATGCCCCATGCACAGGTCTGTCATCCATAAAAAAAGCATATTTACAAAAAACACTTGGCCTAACTTTGAGCATGTGCCAACCCTTATAAACTCACACAATCTTAAAGTCTGAGATACTAAACCATAATACTCAGATCTTGACACAAGTGACAAAAAAAGGTAAAAAAAAAAAAAAGCATGATAACTTTGCAGTGAGTCAAAACGCTTCACATCCTTTAATATACTGTAATTTTAACCCAAGTGTTATGTGAAAGCACGTTATTGAAGAGAGTGTGCCAATAGAGCACACTGCAAATGAATAAAGGATACAAAGAGGGGCAGTGGGAAGGATCTAAGGCCCCAGGGTCCTGCTAAAATTACACACTACTAGAGGGCTCCTCGTGCCTGATGCTTTCTACACACAATCTCATGCATGCAGGCACGCAAACACCCACAGTGGTACTCTAAAGCTTTATAGCCTGTGCCGTCTGTCACTGTGCCACACATGCATAAAGCCATCCTTCCTTTCCAGTTATTGGTCCCTCTATCTCTTTTGCTCTGCTGTCATTGTTGCACACGTGTCACTAGAGCAGAGAGACAGATGGTACGCTGCTGACCTCAGGGACAACCTAATTCCGTGCAGTCTTTGTAAAACAGAGTTGGTAGAAATATGAGGGTTTTTAAAATATATATTAAATAGAGTCATGGGTAAAAATCATTATCAAAATAACAGAGCAACCTCACATAGATATCAAATGCCAGATGATGAATACTGAGGATAAATGGATTAAAGATGAAAAAAACTTTCTCTTTTTTTCCACTGAATTCCTCACTGATCACTAAGAGCGACCTCATGTGATGCTGAGTCCTGGAACCAATCATCAAAGGTTCAGAGGACAACAGGAAGTCAGGGTTCAGGCCACTGACCCCACGAATTCCTGTTTTTCAGTTACTGCTTTATTCTTTGGCTCTCTCCCTCCACCCTTCTTACCATTTTCTTTCCTGGCTCTTTTCCTCCATCACCCCCATCTCTCCCTCTGTCATCCTGTTCCCCTCTATCTTCCAGTCATTCCACTGAGCCAACTCTGCAGTACCCATTTTCATCTGGTTGTATCCTCCCCTCCATCTGTTAACAGCACTTATGTTTTACCTCTTTCCCCCTTTTTTGCTATTCCAGCTAACTTCTTTTTCCTCTATAACTGCAGCTTTCTTCTTCATAAATAGCAGCATTCTCTGTCACTTAAGTTGCTTCAAGCCAGAGATAGTAACCACATTTCCTGGCCTTGGGTCAGATTAAATATTAAGATGTTTTTCACTCTTCACAAACCTATCTAATAGAACAATAACACTCTCAGAGCCCTTTCACCATGTAGAGAGAGGCTGGTCCTCTGGATAAAACAAAACAAATGGAGTAAAAGATAAAATACAGCAAGTCACTGGGGAACTTTTGAATGCATAACAAAACAGAGACATGTTTTTGGATGTTTATGCATTTCCAGAAGTCTAATGTTAATAGTGAAACACATATGCTCACTCTCCCACTTAATCCCTCACCTCACTGGCAGAGTTCATAAGGTACTTCTTGCTGAGCGTCATGTTGAGTGTGTTGTTGTGACTCAGCATGGGTGATTTCATAAATACAAAGTCACTTCGGCTAGATATGGTGGAGTAGCAGGGCCTATAGGTCCGTGTATGTGGCTCTTGGGGACCTCCCACAACCTCCATATATCGTATGGGTCCATCAGTATTGAGCTGCAGGTGGAGGTCCTTGCTAGGCCTCTGATGGTAGCGGCTGGACCTGTGGTGACCATAGCAGCAGCATTCAGAGCCTCCCAGCCCTGGGCCACGGTGTCTTAGGCAGCGCACCATGAGAACAACAAATGTGATAAAGGACACCGCTGACACACAGGCTAGAGAGATGATAAGGTACAAAGTGATATCTGGCATCCCATTGCGCTGGTAGAAGGGTATGTGGTGAGGAATAATTGGAGCATCGTTGGCTGGTGCCTTCTCATCCACAGTTATTGTAATGTTCACAGAAGTGGACTTGGGTGGGTCGCCATTATCCTGAATGATGACCACAATGTCATAAGTTGAACCACTTTCCTCCTCATCCCACTTTCGGGCTGTGCGGAGGTCCCCAGTGTGTGCCCCAATACGGAACATACCAGCATTTGGTCCAGGAGCGATTGAGTAAAACAACCAAGCATTGTGCCCACTGTCTGCATCCACTGCAACCAGTTTATTTATGAGGTGCCCTGGACCAGCAGATGGGGCCACAGTGAGCTCTAATCTTTTGTTTTTTGAGTAGGAGGGGTGTACAATCACTGGTGCATTGTCATTCACATCCACAACAAACACGTGCACAGTGATGTTGGATGTCCGTGGGGGCACTCCAGCATCCTCAGCCTGCACCTCAATACGGAAAGCTTTAAGCTGTTCATGATCCAGAGAGCGCATGCTGTAGATGTGACCGCTCTTCGGGTTGATGTAGACATAAGAAGATATGGGTGACCCCTGCACCATGCTTGGAAGGATGGAATATGAGACGTGAGCATTTTCACCAAGGTCTGGGTCAGTGGCAGAAACGACAGCGATGGGGGCACTGGGAGCGTTATTTTCTGAGATGTCCACAGAGTATGAAGGCTGAGAGAAGGTGGGGGCATTGTCATTTACATCAGACACCTTCACCACAAAGCTGATTTGTGATGAAAGGGGAGGGGAACCAGCATCAGTGGCCTTGATGACAACTGAGTATTCTGGGACAGTCTCACGGTCCAGGTTGCCAGCAGTGACCAGGCGGTAATGCATGTCAAAAGTTGACATGAGTTTGAATGGTAAACCTGGTGTGATGGTCAGCTTAACATTTCCATTCAGACCAGGGTCCGGATCCCGTGTGTTTATGAATGCTATGGCGGTCCCTGGTGCTGAGTCCTCTCTGATAGATTCGGTCAATGACACCAGTTTCACCTCTGGTGCGTTGTCATTCACGTCAATGACGGTCACAATGACGTTACAGGAGCCCTCCATAGCGGGAGAGCCACCATCTCTGGCCTGCACTGTTATGTGATATGTATTCATCTCCTCATAATCCACAACACCCTTTACACGGATTTCCCCGCTTTTAGAATCCACAGTGAAAAGACTGAGAACGTGCTGTGGTGTGTATTTACTAAAAAGATATGATATGTCCCCGTTGCTACCCGAATCAGCATCTGTGGCGTTTACTTTCGTTACTAAAGTGCCCAGTGCAGCATTTTCTAACAATGTAACTTTCTTTACAGATTCGTCAAAGACGGGCGCATTGTCATTTACGTCCAGAATATCAATGAGCAGAAGTGTTGAACCAGATTTCTCTGGCTGACCCCCATCCACAGCAGTGAGCAGCAGGCGAAACGTGGCCTGCCTCTCTCTGTCCAAAGCTTTATCCACCACTAGCTCTGGAAACTTGCTGCCGTCACTTTTAGTTTCCACATTCAAAGTAAAGAAGTCATTTGCTGCGAGATGATACGTGCGTAAAGAGTTGGTACCCACGTCGGGGTCGTGCGCGCTCTCCAAACGAAACTGTGTGCCAGGCACGGCTGCCTCAGATATCTCCAAAGAAATGTTAGTGGTTGAAAACTGCGGCGCATTGTCATTCACATCCAGAACGTCCACCACGACGCGATGGATCTCTAAAGGATCGTCCATAAGTATTTGAAGGTGTAGTGAACACGTTGAAATTAAATCGCACAGATTCTCTCTGTCAATTTTTTGTTTAATAATCAAATCGCCGGTCGTCTGCTTTACCTCAAAGTACTGCACTGATGATTCGGAGACCACCCGCAGCCTCCTCTGAACAATCCGCTGAGCAGTGAGAGTCAAGTCTTTAGCGATATTCCCCACGACAGAGCCTGGATTTAGTTCCTCCGATACGGAATAGCTGAGCTGAGCGGATGCACAGGAGACCCATGCTAGATAAAAGTAAACCCTCCACAGCCTCCCTCCTCCCGAGTACTTTCTCTGCGCGGAGTCCATTGTACTGCGCTCCGAGGATCAGGGAACGGCAAAGTTTCTTTTTTCACTGCAGCGTATCCATGATAGAATTAAAACGCGATGTCCACACTCCTAAACATTTCCATTTTAGAAAAAGGGCGATGGGAAGTTTTGATGTGACCATGACGGCCGTCTTTAAAGAAAAAAAGAAAAAAACACGAGAGCGAAAAATCAAAGTATTTTCTGCTTCCACTCAAACTCTCTGCTGTGTCTCCTCCGCCTGATCCCCTTCATGGGCGGGGAAAGGCAACTCAGGCCTTCCCTCTCATTGGAAGACAGGGCTGGATCAGTGTTGTCATCTCTGTCTCACACACACGCACCGAAAACTTTTCAGTGACTTCACTTCCACATACGACTACCAACTCGAAAAAAAACTTTGGTTTCAGAAGTTTGAGAGGACGCCGAAAGACAAATAACACAGCACGCGAGGAGTCGTTAAAAAGTCTAACTCAGATCGAAGTCATAAATTCAAAGGATAAGTCATTTTATATAGAAAAAAATCCACGTGGTCTTCTTAGAGAGTTCTCATAGTCAAAACAGTAGTGTATCAGCCATGTCATTTAACGCAATGCTGTTTGCCCCCGCATGGGGGCATGGTTTCCAAACCGGTTTTTCCCTTTTGGGCAAACAATACAGTTTATCAGAAGAAGATCAAAGGTTTAAAACAAGGTTCATTGTAGAGCTCAGTAATTCTACGTGAATAAAAAAAATGAATAAAATAAAAACATTTTTTTTTTTTAACTATAAAACGACTCACGGAAGGCATTTTGAAGATCCTGGCAATGTGAATTAGAGCGGATTTCTATATTTGATACACCTCATCAACATAAAGACCGAAAACGAATAATTGCTTATACTTATTGAAAACGATAACACATATTAAGTGTAAATTAAAATAATTGATGCAATTGAATTGCAAGTTTGCCTTAATTCCATTAAAACTAGTGTATTTTTTAAATTAAGAAAAAACATGAAAGTGATAACATTTTGGGGGAAAGGGGTATGGAATAATAAATTCTAAATAATAGTAGTGGTAAAATTTTACTTTTACCATTATGGTACCACACAAACACACGTGCAGTGCATGGGAGAGAGAGTGAAAGCGATCATGTATATTATCACTTAATTAAATATGTACCAGGATTTGTTAACGTTATTACATTCCATAATGATAATCAAACAAGAAAGTGTAATAGAAACAAAAAACTGCGAGCAGGAGAACTTGTTGCACTGCACTCATCGCTAGACATAACCAGGCAAGGAACTGCAAAATGAAAATCAGGATAAAAAAAAAATCAGGATAAGTAAATTGTAAATGAGTTATATTAAATGTTAAAGTAAATGTTAAATTAGTGATATAATTTTACTGAATTCCCTTCGGATTTTCTGCTCACCTGCTGGCTCTCAAAGGTCCAGGTGCTGTCAGGCAAAGAAGCATCCAGAACACTGATCACCTCCTTAAAGTCTGTGGTGCTGCTGGGTTTAATCAGAGTGAAATCGCTGTACTCTGACATTGGAGACATACAGGACCTGAAGGACTGACTCTGAGACACCATGTCTCCTCCCAGGACCTCCACGTACTTTATAGGTCCATCAGTGTTGAGCTGAATCTGCAGGTTTCTGTTGGGGTTCTTGTACTCATCAGAGTCGGTCCGTCTCATGCAGCAAGTGCTGCTGCTCCTGCTGTTCCGGATGCATTTAACGGCTAAGATGAGGAAAGTGACCAGAGACAGCACGGACACCGAGGCCAGAGAGAGAATCAAATAAAGGGTGATTCTCCCAGTTTTCTTGCTGGGCTCGGTCGCTTTATGTCGGAGGTCTAAGATGGGCTCATGGAGGCCGTCCTCCAGCATGATGGACACCGTGACTGTGGAGGACTGGATCGGTTCCCCGTCGTCCTTGATCTCTATAAGCAGCCTCTGAGAGGAGTCGTCCTGCTCGGACACAGCGCGTTTAGTCCTCACCTCCCCTGTGTACAGATTGACAGTGAAGAGAGAGGCGTCTGTGGCCTCCGCCAGTCTGTAGGAGATCCAGGCGTTATGGCCCGAGTCAGCGTCCACGGCCGTCACCTTGGTAACCAGGTGACCCGCTTTCGCGGAGCGAGGCATCCTCTGATGAGAGAGGGAGCCCATGGCAGCGGAGGAGGGGTAAATAACAGCGGGGGCATTGTCGTTCTGGTCCAGGATAAAAACATGGACAGTGGCGTTGCTGCTGAGAGACGGAGAGCCCTGATCCTTTGCCTGAACCTGAATCTGAAACACCTTCAGTTTCTCATAGTCAAACGAGTGCATGCTGTAGATGCTGCCGTTATCTGAGTTAATGTAAACATACGATGAGACAGAAACGTCCTGCACTTTAGAGTCCAGTATAGAGTAAGAGACCTTTGCGTTTTCACCAAAATCCAGGTCAGATGCTGATACTGAGTACAG
>VVHJ01005555.1:0-10308 GCA_015107715.1 Tylochromis polylepis
TTTGTATTGGTCTTTCACATGGAATTCCAATAAAATTGATTCATGTTTGTGGCTGTAATGTGACAAAATGTGGAAAAGTTCAAGGGGGCCGAATACTTTTGCAAGCCACTGTAAAGTGCCATTACCACTCTGACTGACTTCTGGTGTCCTGACACATACTCTACAATCTCATGGTCAGAAGGTGTGTGTGGGTCTCTGTGTGTGTACCATCCTGACCTGTGGTGGACTTCTGCACGAGCCGAGCCGTGGGGGTTGATGGGAGGCTCGTCCGTTTCCTCCGGTTTGTGGAAGCGGAAGCGATAGCTTCGACAGTGCCTGGTGCCGTACAGCTGCTCCAACAGGAAGACTACAGCCTCATGGACGACCCCGAGCATCCTCAGTCCATTCACACCTGGAAAGAGCGGAGAAACACCTTCATCATGAGGTTTTATTCAAGTATATATGTAAAATACCTCTGGTTATTATTTCTATGCTTTAAAAATTACACCTTACCTTCAAAGGAGAGCTTTTTGAGTCGTGCATTGGAGCGAGCTTCCTGCACTTTATCAGTCAGGGATTTCCAGGCCTCTGTAGGGGAACAGTCGGTATTTTATGCCCAGTGGTTTAGTTTTTGCAGATGAAAACAATACTTGATTATAACATTTTTAATTTTTATTACAAAAGCAATTTATATTTGAATTAGTTTTGCCAAAGCAGGTGCTACATTCAGTTACTTTCTTTCACCTTCAATACTCTCACAGCGGATGTGGAACCCGTCCTCACTGCAGATTTCAAAGATGATGCCCTTTTTGGGTTTGCTGTCTAAACCATTATCCCTGCTGTTGCCATCCTGGTCAGGCGGTGAGGCCACAGGAAGAGAGCCTGCTCCTCCAGCTGGAGGCGGTTTGTCCTTTCCCACCACTTTCCCTAGTAAAACCTGTCCTTCGGATGCCTTCTTTTTACCAAGTAC
Organism: Tylochromis polylepis; assembly: GCA_015107715.1. NCBI lineage: Eukaryota > Metazoa > Chordata > Actinopteri > Cichliformes > Cichlidae > Tylochromis > Tylochromis polylepis. Next base: position 950 of record VVHJ01005555.1, read on the forward strand.
ACTGCAAAAGATGTGAACCAAACATTAAAGCTCTACTGTATGATGAGTTTGAAAACAGGTGACTAATACTGACGCTTTCATACCTCTTGTTGATCGTCTTATCCGGGGGCTTTCCTGTGTCCATTGGCTCAGGGGAGCTCAGCTCTTTGGAGCTGGTTGGGGAGAGGATGGGGAAGGTTTGAATTTTTTGCATTTTACTGAACAAAAGTACTTTTCTTCAGTTAAGTCAAACAGTATAGCTATGTTAAACAGTGCAACCATCATCAATAAAGAAGTTCAGTTGAGTTGACATATTTAACTTCTGTGTCTGAAGATACACTGAAAACTATTCTGTGCAAACAAACAAATGCAAAGCCCACATTTGTTTAGGAGAGCCATCTGAAGAATACAACATACTGTAACCATTCCTTCCACGAAGAAATTAATCCCAAACTTAGATATTTTTTTCAAACATTCTGAACACAGTCGAAATTCAAATTTCTTCCCATTACTGCGGTACGTGAAAGTAACATAAAACCGATTTGTTGGCTACAAGTCACAGGTCTGTTAGTGTCTCACCTTGGGTTAGAGGATGGGCGCTGTCCTGCAGGGTTGCTGAAATGTTCCTCGGGTGGAGAGGCCTTAAGCTTCTTCCCGCTGCTTATATCTAGACTCTGCCTGCTCCTCTTCCCTTTCTGTTTGCCTTTCTCTGCTCCTGAAACTGCAGCTGCTGCTGACACTACTGTGGAGGTAGGTGGCATATGCTCCGATAACTTGGAAATAGGAGTTGTTCTACTGCTCTGGGAGTGCATGGATGTCTGTGTTTGCGTGAACACTCCAACAACACGTCCCTTGGCGGGAGTTAGAGGGGTGGATGGAGCAGGAGCTAAAGTAACGGTGCTGTTTGGACATGAGTCCACGGGCTGGGGTCTGTTAACGGGCGAAGACTGATGTTGTAAGTGAACACTGCTGCCGTCTGTCTCTCCTTGCTGGTTGACAGCCATGTTGAAAGTCTGTTGGGAGGGCAGGACGCAGATGCTGCTAGCTATTGATGTCTGAACAGGGGAGCTTAGCTGTGACATCAGAGGAGCTCCTCCTGCTGACTGAAGGACCACAGGCTGATCTGACAGGCCCAGGCCGTGTGGACTTGCTTTGAAAAGGAGGTTGCTAATCTGTCCTGTGATCTCAGTTGAACTGAGAACAGGGGTGGAGAGTGATACTGATCCTGGGGCAAGAAGTCCAGCTGCGCCACTAGGGGGAACAGATACAACATTTAACACTGACTGGCTGGGGTTCAAGCCAGAGACTGAGCAAGGTAGGAGATGAGCAGAGGAATCGTGGCTCAGGATACCGGGCTGGGCAGGACCAGAAAGCCTCTGCTGAAGGAGAGTAGTGGGATCTAAGTACATCACCCCGCCGGATTTTGGTCTCTTGATTATATTGGGCATCTTGCGTTGAGAAGTGGAGAGAGTGCTCAACTCAACGAGGCCACCAGGCTGACCGGGGATGCTAGCAGTAATCTGAGGGGAAGACAGGTTGATGAGGGTCATATTGGGAGGGCCTACTTCAGACGGGGCCAGAGTGGGCTGGTTACGGGAGCGCCCTGACTTTTTGCTTTTTCTGGGCAGAAGACGAGAGATGGGCCTCTTTTTGCCATGAGCAGAAGCAAGTACAGTCGGGGAAGAGGTGAGAGAGGACGGACTCGACACTATGGCAACACTGGGACCCAACTCATGTGGTCGACCAGCTTCTGAGACCAGAATCTGGGACTGGTCGTGGGACTGAGACGGCAAACCAATAAGAAGTCCTGAGGTGGTGCTAGGGATTCCTGTCTGGAAGCCTGTCTGTGTGGGTCCTGTGAAGGTGTGAATCTGAGAGGGGTGAGACATGGTACCCAGAACTTTGCCCCCAGCAGGAAATATTGATTGGGCTGAAGACAAGCCAGTGTTTAACCCTGTGGTAAGTGTCATGGAGCTTAGCACTGCAGGCGAGCTAGAATCCATCACTCCTGTTGCACTAATCTTTTGGGTGACGCCATTAGGGACAGTCTGGAGGACATAGAGAGGCTGGAATTGTTGATTGACTACAATAAGCTTGTCAGGACCTGGTTTGATGACTGCTGGACTGGATACTTGAGCCTGGGAAGGTCCTGGGCCCGGCACTGGACTGGCGCTGCCTGCAGCTGCTGCTGAAGCCGGGAGGTATTTCTGACCCTGAAGAGGCAGGGAAGGTGAACTCGGCAAACCAGGAGTACCAGAACTCCTCGGAATATCCTGGTTAGCTGGAGGCTCAACTACCTGGCCAATCGCAGGGCTAGGAATAAACTGCTCAGGAGTCATATGACCTTCTGAGACCTGTGTATCCCTGTTTGCCAATGACGCACCATCGTGCTGATTCTCTGATGGTGACACACCTGGCCCCGCTCTTTTCTTGTCCCCACTCTTTTCCCCGCTGATGGTCTCTGTGTCCGAGTTCAAGCCTAGCATGGTGCGGTCTGAGGTATTTGAGATGAGACTCCCAGCACTGTGGTTCTGACTGGTGCTGACAGTCGGGCTGCGTGTGGTCAGGACAGAGAGGTCAGACGGCAGCTCCAAAGGAAGATACGGCTCCTCCACAGATATTGAGCTAGTCACACTACTCTCTACAACCCCTCCACTTTCCGCAGTGGGCAGCGGCTCGGAGAAGTCATCAAACAGAATGTCTTTACGTCTGTTGACATCCACTCCAACGTAGCTCTCATCCAGCAGCAGCTCAGAAGAGGATGGCTCAGACTGCTGACCCAGAGCTGGCAATGACATAGAGGGAGTGTTCAGGACAAACTCCATAATATCTGATGGCAAAATGTTCCCACAGTCATCGCTGTTGTTGTTGTCAGAGTCGGATTTAAGCAGGTCTGTGCTGAGGGACAGCTGGGCCTCGAGAGGATCCTGACCCTGACTCTGCGGCTGGGACTTGACCCCACCGCCGAGTGGAAGACAATTTTCCTTCTGGTTTTTTCTGCCTTCTCGGGTGTTTCCACTAACTGCTCCACCACTGCTGTCGGCCTCTTTGCTTGACTCGTGGGAGTCGGCTTTCTCGGTGTGCCTCTCTCTGCCTCTCCTCTTGGGAGTGCTTTTATGTGTGGTGGAAGAGGAGGTGGCCGTAGTGGTTGTGGTGCTGGTGGTGCAGATACTGGTATCACTCTCCGACCCATCATCGACGCCATCAAGCTGGCCGATACGCTGCTTGGTTCTGTTAGGCACAGCAAAGCACACGTCAGATTATCAGAGACAATGAGATATTTCAAATACACACTTCATCAAAAATGTGTCTACTTACAAAGCGCTCAGCATGTCCTCTTCAGCTTTTTGCTGAGCCCTTCGTTGCTGCTGCTCCTCGTCCTTTAGAAAACGCTGAAGCTGGGATCCCCTTCCCAGACACTGGTCTAATCCTTCTATAGATGGCAGGCCCTCACCAGGATTAATTATTGTTCGAGTGAAGTTATAGTAATAAGGGTCCTTACCCCTATGTTTCATTCCACTGTCTTCATCCTCTCCACTGTCTCCAGATGAAGATGTGGTGCTCATATCATCCGCTCCATCAACCTGCCCCTCAGCTGACTTCTTGCGGCCACCCGTCCTCCTCTTAACCACAGTCCCGGCTCCGTCGCCGCTGCCATAAAAAGGAAGGTCTTCCTCACCATATGAGCGAACCGCGTAGAAGGGTGTGAGGCCGAAAAACATGTTGGAGCGTGCGCGTGCGCTGCGTCGGGGGTAGCGCCGCTTGGCCGACCCTGATCCATCACTGTCATCTTCGTGATGTTTATCCTCCATACCCCTGTCATGGTCATCTTCGGGGCCAACGCCCTCATCCTCAGTGCCTTGCACGAGGAGACTGCGGTGGTCTCTGAGCTCTCCGCGTGGGCACTCTTTTTGCAGTTCCTCTTCCTCTGTGTGAGTCTGGGTGTCAGATTCAGAGCTGTCACTGCTGCTGGCAGAGGGTGAGGAGAAAAGAGCGGTACGTGCAGAGCGATGACCCCCCTGGCCAGCAGGAGAGACTATGGGGGCAGTGGTCGTGGGGCAGGAGGACGAAGAAATACCAGTGACAGTGGTGGCCCCATTAGGGTCGCTCTTAATATCAGTCTTTAGCGGAGCTGTAGCTGGGGGTTTAATGGATCGCTTTTTCTCTCTGGAGGACAATGAAAGCTGGTTAGTTGCTTGCTTGCTGTGAGACTGTGAAGAGGTCTTTATAGTCTGGTGCAAGTTGTCCAGGCTGGAGCTGTTCTTCCTCTCTTGACAGGAGTAACTGTCTCTGCTCTTTGAGGATGACCTGTCCCCACCCTGGATATCATGCTTCTCTCCCTGAGCCTTCCCATGGCCTTTGGTGCTGTTTCCTAGCATTGGAGCTTTGCTTTTGCTGCTGTTGTGAGAAGTGGGGTTGGTAGCATGTGTGTTGGAGCTGCCGGCAGCTTTAGCATTATTGTTGAGAAGGGGAATCTTGTTGCTGATGTTGATGTTTTGAAAGGTCTTCTCTCTGTCACGGTCTTTGGACACATCTCTGCTGCCTGCTGTTTTAACTTTGGGGTGTTTATCTTTGGCAGCTGAGGCTGCAGCTGGAGAGGCCAGGTGCACGGAGCCTCGTTTAACAGCATCATCCTCCGCTGACGTCCTCGAAGGCCACAGAGGCTTTGCGGTCGCTGCCGTGGCTGAACCTGACGAGTACTCGTTTGATTTCCGTGTAGTGGATTTCTGAAATGGAGGTTGCGGGGAGCCGGATTTTCCAACAACAGAGTCCTTATGGAGTGAAGGTGATATTACATTTCCAGTGCTGCTACTACTCTCCTTCCCTGAGCTGAGCTTGTCCTTGTTCTGGTTGGTGTTGGACGCCGGGGTGGACCGGTGACGAGGCAACAAACTCAGGCTTGCAGAAACATCCTGATCTTTGCTTCCATGTTTCCCTTGCTTATCTGTCTGCTTGGTGCTGCCACTTCTCTGCTGGCTTGTGTGAACAGCTGTGCCCACAGGAGGGGAAGACTGGCCTGAGCCTGCAGGTCCCAGTCTTGGGCTCTTACTCTCTCCTCCAGAGTGTTTAGACTGGCTGTTTGCGTTACTGTCCTTCCCTGAGCCAGAGTCTTTGTTTCTCTCTGTGCCTCTATAATTGGAATCTCTAGAAGGAGGTCTGCCCTTGTCGGCGTCTCTGCTGGATGATCTGTCTTTACCTTGGCCTGAGTCTTTTCCCGTTTCCCTGCTATATGGTCTATACTTTTCAGAGTCCCGTAGTCCTGTATCTCTATTGAGTGACCTAGCTTTGTCCATATCCTTATAGCTAGGATCTCTAGAGGATGACTTACTTTTGTCTATTTCTTTAGTGCTTGATTCTCTGCTCGCCTGTTTTCCCTTCTCAGTGTCTCTGTTTGTTTGTCTCCCCTTTTCAGAATCTCTTAAATGATCTCTACTGAACAGTCTGCCTCTGTCAAAGTCTTTCAGACCAGAGTCTTTACTCAGTGGCCTCCTCTTTTCTGGCTCTTTGGTTGACATTTCGTTCCGGTCAGAGTCTTTCTGCCCAGGTTCTCTGGATGATCTGCTCTTGTCAGAATCCTTAGAATCACGTTCTCGACTCGGGAGTCTCCCCTTGTCTGCTTCTCTCGTCGCTTGGTCTCGGGAAGGTTGCTGTTTGTTTCTGTCCGAGGAGAAGTGCCGACCTCTTTCATCGTCTTTTTGAACTGGACTCTTTGCTGAGTCTTTGCTGAAGTGTTTGGACTTTTCGGGGTCTCTGGCGGGGGAGGGGATGAGTGGAGGGGGTGAGGTCAGGGGTCGTGACAAAATCTGAGATGTGGCGGCGACTCCTCTCTGTCTGTTAAGCTGCTGGGGCGGAGGGGAGAGGGAAGGCGAGCTGTGACGACGTGAGTCAATGTTCCGCGTGCCGGGATTTACCAGGGAGTCTCCCACTGTCACAATCTCGTGACTTTGGGGCTGTGAAGAACCTCCTAAAATAAAAGAAAAGAACAGTTAAATTCAGACTAATTATGCCAAATAATCTGGTTGAAATCAAAGTTTTAAGTAAAAAAAAAAAAAAAAGGGCTGCACATTTGTACCTGGAGATGGCATGGGACGAGGACCTATTGACCGTTGACAAGGGGGGTAGCTGGGATGTCGGTTCCTGGTGTAAACCCTGAGCTTGGGGGTGTTGGCAGGGGAAAGTGTGTCAGAGCGCCTTGGTGATTCAAATGGATCAGGAAAGTCTAGAAGTGAAAAAGAAAGAGAAATTAGGACATAATAGCTCTGAATATGGTTCTCACTGTAACACATACATTTCTGAACTATGTTACCTGTTAAGGAGGGTGGGCTGTGTGCTATTGTGCGATTCTCCTCAAGAGCCATCATGTTCCTTAGATCAGAATCTGCCACTGGAGGGTGACAAACTAGGATCCTGCAGGTATACATGCAGCGTTTTCTTGCATCTAAAGTACTCCAGTACACCCTCGAACACCTGACAAAGAGAATTTATTTAGTTGGACAAAGTTGGCAGCTTCCTTCACCAGTCAGCAATTTAACTGCACAGAGCAAAATAACACTGGCTTTTAAAACAGCAAGAAGACTTTCAGATAAAGGTTAAAAACAACAACAACAAAAAACTCACTGGTATCCCACAGGGAAGAGTTTGCGTTTGCAGTCTGAGAGTTCAGTTAGTATTCCCAAACAATCAATTGCCATCGAGCCTGAAATGATGATATTTAAATCAGCGGTCAGTGGAGCAGGAACTGCGAAAGGTCATGGAAATGCCACAATAGAATGTACCAGCAATCAACCTACCTATCATCATGTGGACATTTTCAGGCTCCAGTCCTGCCAGCCACTTCCTCCTGAGATTAATGCCCTCCATGTCCACCAGGATCCTGCGGGTCACCTCAAACCCAGATACCACCTCAAGAAAAAGAACATAAACAGAAAAGGTGAAGAGAAAACTGAGAATCTAAAGTCACAGCCCTGGCACCACATGGTTCATCTATGCAAAACACCTAATTGTTAAGCACTTTGTGCAGCATGGACTGTTTGGAAATGTGCTATATAAATAAACTTGACCTTGACCTTAACCGAATTGTGTTAGTACGCTTTTAGTTATATATAATGAGATTTCCTTACTTCTCCTTTGATGAGGTCCCTGTGCTTTGGACAGTAGACTTTTTTATCTTCCAGGAAGCTGCAGTGGCACTGGCGGGCACACATGAAGTGGTAGTTACTGGTGCAAGAGGTAAGGCAGCAGCTAACGGTGGCCCCCGGCTTTTGACACTTCTCACACCGCTGAAAGAAAGTACAAATTGTAAGTGTCCAATAAATGTGCACTGAAAAAGAGTGGGAAATTATAAGGAACTAAGTGTTCTGCTTTACCAGCTGTTTCCCCCTGAGAACAGCCATATGAACATTTTTCAAAGACCCGTCATCATCTTCGAAGACCTCGGCGGACCACAGAGCACAATTCACATGGGCCCACTCATTCTGACCGATGTACAACAGCCTGCCTCCCTCCTAAAACCAAGAAAAGAGTGAAAAGTGAGAAAGACTCAACCTTATGGTGTGCGTCCTGAACTTTGCTGCAACCAGTAAGGCACTCACATTGGTGTTCTCATCTCCGTACTTCAGGCACAGGACGCACTGCCTGTTATCTGTGACGCCTGGTGGAGGAGGCAGCTCTGGGCTGTCCTCGCGATCTGGAGAGAAAGCATCAAACACAGCTTGAATCTATACGAAAACCAGTCGACAAAAAGATGCGCAAAACAGCATGCATGCAGGCATTAATAACATATTTGTAGTTTGCCTTACCAGGCAAGAGTAGGGGTGGTAGGGGTATAGAGGGAGGTAGAGGAGGAGAGGAGGCCGGAGAATCTGGTTCGCCGGGGGTCTTGGGCTGGGGAGCAGGGATGATCTTCTTCATGAAGTGCGGGTGCTCAGCACGGGAAAGCTCCTGTCTCTCCTGCCACTGGGCGTAGTTGTGATCTAGGGACGGAGGCAGCACAGCGTTGGGGAGGAGCCCACTGCTGTGGAACAACAACAGAGACGGGCACCATTAACTGGCAACCTATCAGCAATAAAACTGATTGGGGGAAAGAAAGCACATTTACTTTTGTTTTGTTGCAAGCGACCCGATGTGACATAAGCAACTGACAACAAAATATAATCACGATTTGCTATGTGGGTTTAAACTTGTAAAGCAGTGAGGCCCAAGGGCATGAAAAAGACTCTGTGAACACAAGTCAGGCTCAAGTATGTGTAGTGGGGACTGTTTCATATCAAAACAACACAAGCTAAACCTCTTTTATAGGCTGTATAATGCAGCTCCAAGGATACTTCAGTAACCCCCCCTCCAAAGATATGGCAGATGAGGTGGATAAATAATGTCGGGGTTTTAAATAAAGAAATGCAAACCATCTACTTCATTGAATCAGCACAAGTTATGGACAAACAGTGAAAAAAGGCCTTTTATTCCCATTCATGTGTTCTTTCTGATTCACTGGTAGACTGCCACATTTAGAATAGGCCACTGCCGTTGGAATATATTGTGTCACAAGCATTGCTTTAAAAAAAAAAAAAATGCACAAGTTATAGCTATCCCTATGGTACAGATGATATGATGGAGCTGTTTTTTTAAGATACTAAAAAAATAAATAAATAAAGTCTGAGCAGCAAGTGAGCAGTGACACCCATATTAAATAACCACATTCGAGGAGTTCTGCCAAGTCAAGAAGCCCGGGTAATTGGTGTGATGTAAAGTCTCACACTTAATAAGCCAGCAGAGGCTTCTAAAAGCAAATCTACCCAGCAATGGCCACAGGATACAGAAGATCGTGTGTTTCCCTGACTGGAGCACTGATAAATAACACAATGAACTAAACTGACAAGCAAACCGCAATTAGACCACAAGTATTTATCAGAGAGTCTTCAAGTGAAATGTGACTCTGTTTCCCTCTCAAACAATGCCTGAAGGCGAGGAAGAAGAAATAGTCTGAGAAAGCTGAGGGATAAATGAGCGAGTGACTGAGCAAGTTAGTGAATGGATGTGTGTCAGAAAAACTCCAACATGCAGAGCAGTAAATTTCCATCAATCGTCTATTTAAAGACTGAAAAGTTAGAGAAAAAAAGTCAACTTGTCGCTATTCCCTCTAAAAATGTCACCGTTCTTCTCTATGTACAGATGAGGACAAAGTATTTAAATTAAAAGCAAGGAATTTTAAACATAGCTTTTCTAAATACACTAGTTTTCTTTAGAAAAACACAATACTAGAATCATTTCAGGAAATTATTTTTTTTAACCAGGGTCAGTATTATTAGCCCCCTGAAAAACCGACCTTTTTACTGAGCCAAAACACAAACCACTGCTGTAAAGTGATGGGATTTAACTTTTTA
>VVHJ01005555.1:13034-26776 GCA_015107715.1 Tylochromis polylepis
AGGGTTCCCCCCCCCCCCAAAAAAAAAAGAAAGAAAGAAAGCATACTTACCAATGAATTGTACCGGCCTTGATCCATCTTTTTCTCAACAGACTCCAAATCTGGAGGGGAGTCGCTGGGAGGTGTGGGGATGACTTCTGTCAGGACTGGAGGATCTGGGCCCTCCGGGGAACGACGAGATGGAAGACTCTCCTCCGTCTCTGGATTCAGCTCTGGCGGCTTCACCGCCTGCTCCAAAACCACAGAGTATAGCTCTCACTGACGTGTTAAAATAAGCTCAGACTGTTTCTTGTCAAAACCTGCCTGTATCCATCAATATCCATCACAGCAACACGTGGTGAAAAGGTAAAACTCATCACTATAAAGTAATACAGTCAAATAAAATCAGTGTTTCCCACACACAGAACAAGTTCTTCGCTGGCCACCAAGGTATATTAATGCCTGCCCAAGTGTATTTGGTAACACAGATGTTGGTATTTTTGAAATTTCTACATGTTTAAGACAGTTTAGCTGCAACTAACCAGAAAGGCCCTTCTCGAGTTCACAGAGACAACCTACGATTTAGTTCTCACAAAGAAATTGGAAAATGAAAAATGTGCAGAGGAAATCCTTAAAAATGGCAGTCTGCAAAACCTAAATCTGTCACTGATCAGTGAAATATTTGCAGTATGGCAGAGACTCACAGTGATTTGCAGGTGTGTATCTTACCTGTCTGTACCGTAGCAGATGTGTGGATGTGCATGAGTTGAGTAGTGCAGTGAGGACGTTGCGAATGCAGCCCTGAAGTTCCCTTTCCAACGCCGTCCTCCACTCAGGCGGGTGTCGTTCGGTACATTTGGTACACGTGTAGGCAACACTCTCTGGCAGCTTTGACAGCAGTTCATACATTTCATCTGCGACACAGCGAAATGGCAGGTCATTAGGTTTATTGTTTTTCTGCATGTCATCAGCGTGACAGCGCTCAGAGGGCGACCTGTCAGTCATCTGCTCAGACACTGACAAAGCGCAAAAAGCTGCTACAAACTGATGAAGAACATACTGTCAATGTATTACTCGCTATGCAGCTTCTCACCTGTGAGATTCTCACACTTTGCATGAACCCAATGGTTGCAGCGGCCACACTCCATCATCTTGCTGTCATAATCATCATCGTCATAGCACTTATCACACAGTGGGCAGAAGTTCCCTGAGAGAAGAGATTAAAATTCATCAAGTCCAAATAAAATACTGTTTATAATTTTGTTATTTATTTATTTATTTTTTATTGCTGGTGATACTGATGTCTGATCAGTCATCTACTGAGGTACTTGCTCACCTTTAGCAAAAAGTTTGGCACAATCGTGACACATGGAGAAATCATGTGACCACTGGGCATCCCAGGACTTCCCAGGTTTCGTGGTGCCACAGCTCTTACAGCGCACACACTTGGTGCAAACCTGAAAAGAAGCGGCACATAAACGACATCATTACTATGTGGTAGAAACTCGTAAGCATTTGTTTAAGGAGTGGAAAGTGTGTGAAAGCGACGCTGTAACAAATGTTTTCCTAGACGCTGGCTGTGTGAGGTCGCATCCATGTAAGTAGCACAATCTTGAGAAGAAGGAAACGTGTGAACTCGGGAGAGAAATGTGCGAGCATAATGCTATAGTTTGGTCACGCAGTGGTGCAACTGTGTTACATAAAGGTGAGAAAATAGTGAGGGTGTTTAAGAGAGGAGGAGGAGGAGTGTGTGTGCATACCCAGATTCTCTTCTTCTTGGTGGGTCTGGTTGGGTAGTTGGGACCCAGGCACTCTGGGTGATAGCTGTTGCGGCACTTGTCGCACTCTAGCAGCTGCTGCTGCAGGGAGAGAGGTGGAAAAAGTGACAAGAGGTTATTTGTATATCGAGTGAGCCAGCAGTAACATTTTCATCCCAAACAAACAATTCTGCTCCCCACAAATCAGCAACAAAGGCTTTGACCTATAATTGCAGTACTCACCTTCACCACCAAGTGTCATGCTGAAATAAATGAATGGTAGATACAACGATGCAGTATTTTTAAAAGATGATCGGTGCTTCTTTTACACAGAGGTCTCGCTCTAGTGCTCCCTCGAGTTTATAGCAGGGCACATTCATAGCGTGTGTCACGGATGGATAAACATCATTATCTAAGGCATTATGATGCAGCTTTAATGTGAGCTGTATAGTGCTCTGGAAGGACTTGTCGACAGCTGCTTAAGGGGTGAGTGCAGTCGAGTTTTTCTTGTTGTTGCTTTGAGTAAACACAGTTATCCCATTTAAAGTCTTTCCAATATACAGTTAATGTGCTGCAAGACATTTTCCTTACTGCAAACCTTGAGGTAGCAGGGATCCTAACCCCAAATGCGAATGACCAACGTTTACTGATAATGATCAACAAGCTAGGCTGGAGGCTGCATTTTGGGGAAGGCCTTACTGAGGATCAGCAGCAGCTCCTGGGCCTGCAGGATAGCCCCTGACACCTCTGAGAGAGGCTGACAACCAGAGAAAAAGGGAAGCAATGGTGGGGCACCGAAACAAGAACAAATGAGCGTGTGGTGCAGGTGGACATTTCTAGACTTCAGAGCAGGAGGGGGAGTGTTTGAGATGTTCCTGAAGCTCCCAAAATTCAGGATAATTATCTACAATTTCTTAAAATTTGTCAAGGATTACACAGTGCTTAATGTTAAAGTTGCAAATAGTCAAAGTTTTATGATCATCCAGCACTTGATGTGATATTTCTTCAGCGGTCTGATTTGCCCGTAACTTTGCCAGGAGCTGAGATTTAAATTAAGCCACACTCAGTGGTGGAATCAGAAGGCCAGAGACCTACTGCTTTGAGGCAGCTCCTTGGTCAGAGACGAAAGCCAGCCAAAATAACGATTTACTTTATGCTCGCGGGCAGAAATTTATTTAAAGATCTTGCTCCAAAGAATCTTTTCCCTTAGCTTTACCTTCTGCTTTCGCCACTAAATGAGCAGTAACCAGCAAGTTCACATATCTTGCTAACATGTATGGCTGTTTGACTGCGTTTCTTCCACCTGACGTGTTCATTCATATTTCTAAACTGACAAGCATACAAGGCTCACACCATGCACATTTTACACACGGCTTCAGTTAAATGATAAAAACATGGCAGGAATCCAAGAAGCTGATTAAGTGCTGTCTGCTGGCTAGACTAGCAAGCTTCTTTCTAGGGAAGATTCTCCAGTCTTTACACACTGTCAGTCTGAACCAAGCTTCCATGAGCGGCTTTAAAAATGTACAGAACTGTATCGAATGGCTTACTTTAGTTTTCTGGTGCTGGCGCCCACAGGCCTGGCAGTATCGGCATCGTCGACAACACCAGTTTTCAAACTGCTCCTGGAGAGGGCGCTCCGATTCCCCCAGGCAAAAGAGATGGAACGGTTCACAGCATACCTGGCAGAAGACAAACTACAAGCAGAGAGAGAGGAAGATGTGTTAAAATGTAAGCTCAACTTCTGCTTCTTGGATGAAAGGAAGCTCAAAAGGGGGAGGGGGGAAAAAAACAAATCAAAACGATGCCAAGATTTTTACCTCCACATTTCCACTGCTTGCACACAAGAAGCAGAGCACCCTGGGTGTGATAGGCACAGAGGTGAGCAGGCTGAGGCCACCAGCCTCCCACACCTTCTCCACATCATGGTTCCTTTTGAAATCCACTCTGATACGATGCACTCCGTCGCAGGGTGCTCTAGAATTCACCTGGCCCCTAGTCGAGGGAGTGCTCTGCGAGTTTAAAGTACTGCTGCTCGGGGGTTTAGTGGTCAGAGGCTTCACGTGTTCACCAGACGCAAGAGGGGGTGACCGAAAAAACAAAAACAGAGGGGAAATCAGAAATCATATTTAATGTTAACGGCAAAAGTTTTAATGGACATCTTACACAAGAAAAACTTTCTTACCTTCTCTTTTGGTTTGTGTTTAGGAGAGAGGGGAACAGAGCGAGAAGTTGGCTTCTTTAACTGTTTTGATTCAACTATTAAAAAAAAGAAAAAAGAAAAAAGAGAGATAACATTCAAATAAAAACAAGGTAAAAAAAAAAAGCATATTATTGTAATATCACTAAGAGAAAAAGTGTGGCTATTTACTTACCTGTATCTGAAACTGCTGTAGATGAGCTCTGCTGTTGCGATGAATGCTGCTGCTGCAGCGGCTGTGTTTTTTTCTTGGGCTCGTTCGGCGAAATCTTGGGTGAAGCATCCTTTTTTGAACATGCCTGACTGGTAAGCGTCCGTTGCTGCTGCTGTTGTGATGACGGCTGAGACTGCGCAGACTGAGAGGGAGAATTTTGTGCTGAAGACGAGGAGGAGGAGGAGGAGGAGGAGGAAGAAGAAGATGATGATGATGATGAAGAAGAAGAAGATGATGAAGTGGAAGAAGATGACGTGGAGGTGGAAGCTGGTACAGGCTGTTGTGGTTTGTGCCCCTTTTTACCAGGGACACTGCTCGGGACCGTGAGCTGCTTGGGGTCTGACGTCGGTGCAGGAGATTGAGCCTGGGCTGTGGCTGCGGCGGACGCCTGAGGGGGATCGGCCGGGGCAGGGGAGGATGCAAGAGCTGGAGATGATTGCTTTGATAATGGCTGCTGTCTTGACTTCTCCTCTCCCTGCCTTACAGGAGGAGGAGGAGGGCTCTTTTTACGGGGAGGCTCCTCTTTTGCTGGAGCAGGAATGGGTTTGGGGCCAGAGTCCGAGTTTGGTCCTTTCACCGGATTGAGACTGTCTTTCTTCTCCGGCAGCCTCTTTTTCTTGTCCTTCTTGCCTTTACCTTGCTTTTGAAGAATCTTTGAGGGCATCCACTGTAAGTTCTGACACTTTCTCATCCTGAAAAGGAGATATACAAAATTTTAACTTCCATCCATCCATTCGCTTCTGCTTATCTAATTCAGGGTTGCGGGGAGGCTGGAGCCTATCCCAGCTGTCTTAGGGTGAGAGGCAGGGTACACCCTGGACAGGCTGCCAGTCTGACACAGAGACGGTCAACCATTCACACTCACATTCACATCTATGGGCAATTTAGAATAACCAATTAACCTATCCCCACTAACTGCATGTCTTTGGACTGTGGGAGGAAGCCGGAGTACCCGGAGAGAACCCACACAAACACAGGGAGAACATGCAAACTCCACACAGAAAGACCCCGGCCTGATGTTGGAATTGAATTCAAGACCTTCTTGCTGTGAGGCAACTGTGCTAACCACTGTTCCACGGTACCCCCCAAATTTTGGACAACTTTATTATTTAAAATGTTTTGATTTTTTAAAAAAAATGTGAGTTTAATAGTGTGGTGTGTAAACCAGTGTGGTTTACAGTACTGCAGTTAATTCACACCACAATGAACGATGTCTTTGATGCATCTATGCTTTTACCATCAGCTGTTCATGCTGGATGTTGATCTAATGAATCTTGTTAGTTACAGTAACAGAAACGGGGGAAGGAGAGGACAACTCTGAATCTATAAGCGTATTGTCTGAGCTTTGAAAACAAACCAAAAAGATGTGTGCACTGCACTACCACCCACTTCATCAGCATAATGAGTGAGCTGAATACAGTAACAGCCCATTATATTTTGTCACATAGCATAGTTACATTTCCAAGAACGTGCATGTCAAGCTGCTGACTTCAAGTCAGGAATAAGACTCACTTGCAGCATTGCTTTTTAATATTTCGCCCTCCAAACTTAGGCTTGTCAAGACAGTTGGTACATTCACCGCAGTCTTCTGGAACCTGGCAGCCTGAGCACTGGCCACAGCGCCGCGACCGTCGGCCCTTTTTAGGAGGAGCTTCTTGAACGGCCTTTTGCCGGGTCTCCCGTGGCTTTATGGGAGGGGACTGAGGCTCTGCCTCTTCAGAGCCTGCAACTGAAGACTTGTCTGTAAAAAGAAATCCAACAAAGGAGGATTTCATCATTACTGACACACAGTTTAACACAGAGAAATGCTTTCAGCCTTTGAGTCATAAAATAGCACTATTAAGAAGGCAAAGATGAACAAATTTACAATAACGATAAATAAATTATATTTTTTAACAAATGAATGAATCTTAAATTCGGGCTTATTTTAAAAATAATACATCTAAACAATAAATCAATAACTTATTTTTCGGACACTGATGGGTTTTTATTTAACCTAAAATCAAATCATGACATCAGGTGGATTTTAATCATTTGTCTATATTAAATAAATGCCCGATATACAGGAGCTTGCTCAGAAATAACTTTGGAGAAAAATAACTCAGATTATATTCCCGACCATCACTATTAGGTCATCTCACCTCACAAAAATTCTCTTGTAACAACATGACATGAGACCAGTCAAAATAACAGGGACAGGGCAGCCAAACGCTTCTCACCCCATCACCACTTCACTGTGTACTTGTGTGCCCATCAATGATTGAATTTCTCTACTCCTGTGATTAGCCTGTCATCATCGCAATGCTCCACACAGAAACTGTTTCAGGACTTGCACAGATGTTGTGTCATGAATAAAAAACCACTGAGCTCACACTGCTCTGCAATACTCAAAGTCTACACACGTCACAGTCCCAATTAAGACCCCACCCAGAACAGCCAAGTCTTGCACAAGCTGAACTATTCTCTGTACTGCTCTTATTAAAACTGTTAAAAGATTACCATTAAGTGTGTTGACGATTCAAAACAAGTGAGCAATCGTATTATTCACACCAAAGAGTGTTGATTATTACACTTTATAGATTTTATAGACAATTCAGTAAACTTCAAGTATTCAGGTGTGCCTCACCATCATTCCCCATGGAAGATAGGATCTTCTCTCTCTCCTCCCAGGGCAAGGCACTAAGTGTGGGCATGTCATCAGGGAACACCGCCCGGTTACGGCCAAGAGCCACAGCTGCACGACGACATACGTGCTTGATGCGCGGTCCACGGACTGATGCCTCCGACGAATCACTCTCTTGACCCTGCAGATCACCACAAAAAGTGCACCGAATACTCATAAAGGGCATCATGATAATAAATACACAAGACAATCCTACAAATGCACAAACTTGCAATGCATAAAAACGGCATGTTCATCTTATTTCGTTAAGAAGTTAGTTACGTTAGATGTGAACAATCTGACCAGTGTGCAGGTAAAGATTAAGAAGATGTGGAAACAGGAGTACAAAGCGTGTCCTTAAAAACCAAATTTACATATTAACAGCAAAAAATAAAAACAGATGAAAATTCCGCATAAAGGACTTTCATAAGCAAAGCTACTGCTGTTTTGTGCATAATGCATTAAGCGAAGAGAATTCCCCTTAAGTAACACCCTCCGTGGGACTTTCCTCCTATCAAGTTTCAGTCTGAGTACAAACTCAGGTTTCTATTTATAGCAAACATTCATAGCATTGTGTCAAAGTCATTTGCTTGTGGCTATACGATTTAAATGAGAAAACCAGACAGTCTTTTTGTTGAGACTCTATGAATGCGACACGTGAACATGAAACTGACCTGGACCTTTGCCTGATCTGTAGGTTTTAGCTTGTTCTTCTTTATTTCAAAGAGCTGGGCTTTGGCCTTTTTCAGTAGTCCAACTACTCGCTTGTCAGTCACAGGATGTTTCTCTGAATTTGACAAAATTTTTCCAATAGAGGAGACAGGAAGCTGTTGTCTGCTGGGATGCCCTGGGAGGCTTGCTGTATTCTGGCTGGGAGTACTTCGTTTTTCTTTCTCTTTTTCCCCATCCTCCATCTCTGCTCCCTTCTCAGAGGGTCTGCCTTTCTTAGGCAGACGTCCTTTAGTAAAGGACACAGGACCAGTGGAAGGTGGCACATCTGAGGAAGCGGTGTCAGAAACCGTGTCAACTGATGTTGATTTTTTTCTCCCCGGAGCCTTTTTTGGAGCAAGACCATCGGAGTCCCTCCCATCTACAGTAAACAGACTAGATGGTGCATTAGGGGAGCCATCTGGTGTAGAAACCCGACTTCTTTTCTCCAAATCCTTCTTCCCTTCTCTCTTATTCTCCTTTTCTTTCTCACGATTTTTCTCAGAATCTCTCTCTTTTTCCTTCTGAGCAGGTTCCTGGGGAGTGGACAAACTTTTTTCTTTCCCTCCCTTCCCAGCTCCTCGCCCTGTGTCTTGGCCACTGGGAGGAAAGAGAGGGAAAAGTGGAGAAGAACCGGATGATGCAGCTGACATGGGAGGTGGGTTTCCAGTGGCCCCTCTTCGATTATCGGGTGTTCCTTGTGAGGCCAGTATACCGTGTGATACCGTGGAGAAAGTGTTGAAAGGAGCAGAAGTTAAGGCACTAGTGGCTAGTGGGCTTGCAGAAACCCCTGGCAAAGAGCCGGGGTTACTACTGGAGGCAGAGCCTGGCAGCACAGATATCTCTGACGCCCCTTTCCCCATGGACATCTGGCCTCCTATTTGGCTGCTGCGTCTGGTCATCGAGTGGGATGGAGACCGTGGATGGCCACGTAGTGTTCCCGGAACCGGCCGTCTTCTACGCCGCTGGGTTCTGGTGGAGCTGGATGATGTCTGGTGTGGGGAGAGTGATCCAGGGCTGCTCCCCGAAGATGACTGCAGGGTAACTGACTCAAATATCCGAGAGTGAGCCTCACTGGGTGTAAAGCGTGGAGCACGAAGCAACGGGCTGCGCTTTTGAAGTGGTGCGTCAAAGCGGGATGATGGGGGATGCTGGTGGTGAGCGTGGGGATGAAGAGGGGCAAACAGACGAGTTCCACTTCCCGCTCCAGTGCCCGGTGCTGGAAATGCAACTGGAGCAGCTCCCCCTGCCCCACCAACACCCAGCCCGACGTCTTCAGGTGTGAGAGGTGGAGGACGGAAGTTGTCAAATACCGGCTTGCGTATAAGGCCCTCCTTGGCATATTTAGCAGAGGAAAAGTACTGCTGTTTCGGGTGGGACAGGGATGTCCATCGGAAGGTGGGCTCCCTCAGAATTGAGCGACTTCTTTTGTCTGACAAGCTGGGCAGCACTGATGGTCCAGGCAGGAATGGCGGGATGGGGTGAGGCATCCAAGACGACTGGGGGTGGTGTTCACTAATAGCAGCTGTACCAGTGGAGGTTGACTGGGGAGGCTGTGGAGGGGTGAGGAGAGGGGGAGGTGAAGAAGATGAGGAAGCTGTGGATGAAGCTTGCTGGGAATTTACAAGTGCAGAGGAGGACATCAGCACTCCTGTTGGTGGGCTGATGATTGGCTTTTTGATCCCAGTGGTGAGAGTCTCTCTTCCCCTCTGTTTCTGACTCCCTTGGCTGACCCCCTGCCCTCTCCGGCCTCGTCGATTCCTCTCTGCCAGCACAGGCTCTGCCTCTGGTTCAGAGGGAGGCGAGGCAGGCCGTGAGGTGTGTAGCAGGTTGGCCTCCCTCTCTCCCTGTGAGGACGGAGAATGATCCTCTGGCTCTGACAAAGCCTGTGTGGCCTCCGAAGCCTGGGAGTTGCACGATGAGTCATCCAAGCTCGGGCTGCTGGACCTGGAAGACTCTGCAGACGACAGTTGTGAGGAATGCTGTGACACAGCACTTGAGCCGCAAGATGGCGCGCTACTGCTGAATCTCCCATTGGCTGTGTTGCTGTTGCCACTGTTCAGAAGACTGGCAGCTGTTGATGGAACAGTGGGGACGGGGGCAGGAGATGAAGGAGGCGGGAGAGGGTCAGTCGGGGCAGTGGTACCAGCGCTAGTAACAGCAGATGTAGAGGAGACAAGCACAGGAGAAGGGGATGAGGAGGTGGTGCAGGCAGGTTGGGCAGAAGTGGCGACAGATGAAGGGGCTGTGTCTAAGCGGGGTATCTTTGTATGGGGTGCTGGGGTTCCAAAACTCCCCTCATCTTCAATGAAGCGCTTGGGTGTTTTGATGATGCGAAGGGAGACAGTGCTGACCACGGGCATGATAAACTGTCTGATATTCTTCAGCGGGGTCTTCCTGATGCCAGCTTCAATGGCTCCTCCCCCACTACCCCCAATGGCTACAGCTTCTTTCTCCAGTCGCTTCTGTGCTCCTTTCTTAGCACGCTCCAACAGCTGTTTGGCGATGGTTGCATCAGGGCGTTTACACGGGGGGACAATTCTGACTGGCTTTCTGTGCCGAGGGCTTTTTCTGAGGCCCACCGCTCTGCCTGGCTTGGAGGGAGGTGGGGAGGCAGGTGGATTGGAAGAGTCCTGGTCCTCAGTGCCATCCACACTCCTTAGCATGGGCTGCTGAGGTGTGTGTGGTTCTGCGGCCCCACCTCTGACCCTGAATGTTTTATGTTTCCCTTCCCCACATTCAATGGAGGTAGACAGCTGGGCAGCAGCAGCAGCAGCTGCTGCTTCAGCTTTGAGCCGCTCAGCTGAGGGTGGTCGCCCACGTCTGCGTCGGGGAACACCGGGCAAAGTCTTGAGGCGTGACTTCAGAGGGGTGAGCTTAGTCTCTGTCAGCCTCTTCAGGTTGGTAACTTTGGATTCACCCCGTCCACCTTTGGGAAACTTTGCCTCAGGATCATGTGGCTGAGTAGAGCCCACTGGCACCTTCTTGGCACCCTTTCTGTCCTTGTCCTCCTCTGTGTCCAGCTCAAACCCAGCCTGCCTGGTGTCCTCCCCTGCTGCATGGCTTCCTGTAGTCCAAGCTTTCTTGCCACTCGAAGAAGGGGGTCGGCCTCTTCTCTTTTCCCCGGTGCCGGGTGGCCTCCCAGGTAGCCTTTTCACCCTCTCTGCTGGTCTTTCAGGTCCTTCAGGTTTGTCCTGTGTTGGGGAGGGAAAGGATGATGGGGAAGATAGACTTGCAGCAATTTTCTGGGCGGACAGGACCCGTGGCGGGCGCCCTCTTGGCTTCTTCTCCTGTATAGGTGGGCCTGCTGATAAAACCAGAAAAAGAAATAAATAAATAGGCACAAATAGCAACACCTATAGAAAAATTGTACAGGTAGTCATCTCAAAGTGACTATAAAGTCCCTGATAGCCAAGACGGGTTACAATTTTACCTGAGGAAGTTGTTGAAGGGCTCTGTATTCGCTTCTGTTCAACAACCGGTCCAAATCCTTCAAATGCTTCTTCCTACAACACAAGAAAGGGAAAAAGATGAGTAGTTTGTGATCACACCATTTTGTAATGCTAAAATACAGGAACAGGCCATATTTAGAGCATTAATCATAGTACATAACAGTGAGATGGCCTAGATGTGCAACACTTGAGTCATTGTTGAAGGCAGACTACTCTAGCTTACTGTGGTGCTCTCATATTTCTCTGGTTTTTGGAATTACATGCCTAACGTTGGAGAAGACTCAAACCACAACAGACGTCTAAATCTTACTGGGTGACTAACCCACAGCACTGTACTCTTGCTCCTTGAGCTACAGCACTTCCACGGATAGACAGAGCAAAGAGGCACAAAAGACAATGAGGCCTAAAGTGTAGCGCAAATACACATTAGTGGCATCTTTTCAACAAGAGGAGCAAAAATGTAAAGTGTGGCTTTAGGACTGAGCCAGAGCAGTCTGAGCTTTGGAATCACTTAGATTTTGATTTAGCTGAATTCAAACACTGAATCATGGTCACATGTTTAAAAAAAACATATCAGTTCAGGCAATTTTAGCATGAAACTTTGGTATGTTTTACCATAAAATATTTAATCCACAGTTAATAACTGCCAAATGATGTGACTTTTAATTACTCAGTAAAACTGAATTAATTTCAGTATTTTGGGAAATTATGTATGCTCCACTCTGGCATAGTAAACGTATCTTTCCTCTCATGCCTCACTATACCCTTGAGAACTGCAATAGAAAAGAAAAAATCCCTCAGTGATGATTAGCATCTTTGGGCTCCCCTGTGTGCTACTACTTCTTACAATCAATGTGCTTAAGAGTGGAGGTGAATGTGTCATTTCGTCATGTTTATTTATAGCAGCACGTGGGGATGCAGTAGAGGTCTCGCTGGCCCAGTTTGTAAAGCAGCTGCAATATAAGTGTAATCGCAAAATTACATGCAAACTGCTTTGCACCATTTAAGAGTTCCATGCGCCGCATGCGGCTGAGATGCACGAAAAACTGTAGGATCTAATTAGAAACCATAAAAAGCATTAATGTGTGCTCAAATGCTGGTTTTCATCTGTTCCACATATAAACAAAAAACAATAACAGACAGTCAATACCGCTGTTTTTCCTGGCCTGCAGTATTTATCTAAGCATCCCACTCTGCTCAAGGTGCATTCAAGCTTTTTTCCCCCCTTTTTTATGCTTCGCTCTTTTTTACTTTCACCCTCTTCTCACAGTTATTGTAGCATCCTCCTCTCTGAGCAAGCTGCTGCTCTAGGCTGGTGTTTGTTGCAGAGCTGAGGAGGGGGGAGGCGGAGTACCGATGGACAGCACTGAGTCGCTGTGATAATGTGAGTAGCAGTCAATGACATCACAGCGCGCTTTGCCAGAGGCAAGTGCGTAGAGCAGGCTGCACAGATGCATGTACCTGCACTCTCACACACACACACGCTTGTGAACATGTACTTCCTAATTCTGTCAGCCACACATACACACGTTTGGTGGGCGGGGTGGGGTGGGGGGGTAGCACACCCCCTCTGCATGAGCTGCACATCAAGATGTAAACAAGCAGAACACAGGAGTGATGATGCGGGGGAGGGGAGCACAGGCAAGGCAAACCAGCAAGCCAGAGCGAGGAAAGGAGGAGGGCTGTGGGAGGAGGGAGAGGAGGGAGAGGAGGGAGAGGAGGAGAGAAAAGAGACAAGGAAGCAGCATCTTGACCACATGCACCATCAACAACGGAGGGAGCGCAGTGCTCTCTTGGGAGCACTGAGGATGAAAGGGGATGGGGTTTTGAACATGCTCGTGCAGAAGCTTGCCAAATCCCAATCTAAACATGCCTCCCACACACGACAAGGCTCCCCTTTCCTCCCCCCCTCTCTTATTCTTGCTTGCTCTCTGCCATGCTACCGAACACATATTCAGTCAGTCACTCACTCATTGCTAGCTCGCTCGCTCACTCGCTTCCCGCCCACTGACTGCCGAGCACTGAGCAGCAGCGTGTGGAACACGCAGCTCACCATGAGCTCAATAGTAGGGCAGGCACAGGGAGGTAACTTCAAGAAGTAAACAAACACCGTAGTATACTACTAAGGTGAAGTTTTTGTACTATGTTGTTGTGCGATGTGCGAGGGATGAAAGGGGTTACTGGAAAGACCAGAGTTTGTCTTTTTTGTTGTTGTTTTTTTGCTTTCTACTTTATCTCTTAAGCTGAAGAGCACCCTTCATCTTTGCTCGCTTTTGCCGTCGCTCTCACCGTGTGAGATCCTGAGCAGTTTTACTTCCCTGCTGGTCTGTCATTTTTCATCTTACTGATCAATGCATACATATAAATTACTTAAAGCTGGAGAAAAAGAAACCAATCTGATTCACGACGGAACCATCATTAATATTTTCAGGACGTGCAAGGGACTGTCCCAGACAGGTGTGAAACAGATGGGAATTGGGTTTGAGGTTTATTTCTCTGTATCATTCTGACAGAGCTTTTTGCACTCTGACAAAGCTAATGGGACTTTCAGCGTCTTTCAAGACAGCATTTAGGAGAAATCAAACTGACTACAGATGACGGATCTGTGTCTAAGGCAGGGTATAAACCCAGCTTTGATCTAGAAAGCTTATTCCTTGCTAAACAGGTGGGTTTCCAAAAGGCATTTCGCCTTTTTTTTTTTTTTTTTTTTTTTTTTTTTTTTTTTTTTTTTTTTTTTTTTTTTTTTTTTTTTAAAAACAAAAATAATTTTA
>VVHJ01005555.1:45693-61447 GCA_015107715.1 Tylochromis polylepis
TACCTCTTCCTTAGCCCTCTGATAACAGGCAAAAAGGTAAGGGATGGCACATTTCTCTCCAGCATCCCGGTCAGCAGACAGGTTAACAGCGCTGCATGACGTCATATAGATGAGCTGGTTTCCCGGCTCTAGAAGCAGCAGACGGTTAAACAGAGCCTGGAGGACAAAAAAAAAGAAGCATCACTGACACAAATCAGTCTGATCTACAAATTTCAAAAGCCCCTAAAACAATGAAGTCTTTATGTCAGGCATTTCCTTTATGAAAATCCATTTTTAAGCAGTGTATCAAAATGTAATGTTTTTGCATCTGATGGAATCCGAGATTTCTTCAGCCGCTTTGCCAGACATGTAGAGGTTTACGGTAAAGAGAGAAATGAGACAGGGAAGAAAAAAAGTGATACGATTAAAAAACACGTTGTTGACATTTGACCTGTTCTATGTTGTCCATGTCCAGCCAGTCCTGCCCATCTAGATCTGCAGCCATCTCCTCCAGGTAAACACACCGAGGAGGGATCCCATTACCTCCTCTCAGACTAGGGTCACCTAGGGGGAAACATTCATAAAATAAAGTCAAATAAGATGATTTTAGACATGACAAATTATTATCACTTAGACTACGTGCACTGAATTAACTGGTGCTGAGAAATAAATCAACAGTCCAACAAATAACTGAGACATGAGAGAATCAGATGCACAGCATGTATTTACTAGAGACCCAACAAGAAATTCATAGAGGAGCTCTGTATGAAAACAAAGGGAGGGCTACATTTCCTCAACATCATGCCTCATCCCTGAGCAGTGGTGGAGAGACTCACACAATAAGACCTCACAGTAGGGATGGTCTTTATATTGTCTTAAAGGATGCTGAGTCATTTGTTACTCACAGGACACAGAAAATCAAGATGGTGTGCTGCATCCAACAATACCTCTAATAACAGAGCTCGGTATGAGAGAAACACACTCATCACCGAGCACCTGACTGCCTTTTAGATCAAAAGAAGGAAAATCAGCTGACAATATGACTTGCAAGACTTTAGTCTGCACAAGCCTCACACGCACAGGGTTTTAAATAGTCCTAGCTTTGGTATTTGGTATTCAAAGGTATTGGTGACAGCTGACGAAATTGACAAAGCAAATTCTATGTCATGTCTATGTCTATGTCAGCCAAAATTATTTTCAAAAGTTTAAAGTTTAGATATCAGCATGTCACAAAAATCATACAGCCAGCCAGGATTAGGAGCTAGAAGTACTGCAGCAATGAAACCTCCATGGTATGACTCTCACAGAGCCCTAATTTCAACACTGTGGGGTCAATCTGAAATCAATTGATGAGGCAAAGGATGGTCACATCAAAATTGGTATAATGCATATAATTTTGTACCTTTTTTACCCTGTTGATAAGTTTAGAAACCACAAACAATACTAAGAAGTAACATGAATAGATGTTTTGATCCATGTTATCCATACTGAGTTAATACCCAGGGTCTGTGCAAAGCACAGTCAACTTACTGTTGTCCAGAGTGATGAGAAATATTCGTTGGATCATGTGATTGACATTGAGCTGCTCGCACAGCTCCTGCCGGGACCGGAAGGAGCGGCTAATCTCTGCCACAGAGTCGTCATTGTCATCAACGCTGTCTGAAACCGAGTTTTCTGACTCCGACTGGCTCTCACCCGAGTCCTCCACTGTGAAAGCACATACAAAGGCAGAACATGAAGCAGCAGAATAGCATGACCAAGAAATTTAAAAAGAAAACAATTCAGATTTTTCTTTCACACCGACAGTCCAATAAATTAATATTTTGTCTAGTTTAAAAACCACTAAATATCATCCGTACTGCAAACTGGTGATAAAACTGCCTTTTTTCAAAAAAGATCAAGAAAAGCTTCACTACAAAAACTCACTAAGGATCTAAAAATTATGTTGACTGATGGCTAAAAATCAGGGGGGGATGTTATAGAAGGGCATAAAACTGCTTCCATCTTGACATTTTTCACTGTATGAAATGTCATTAAGAAATGGCAATTAATGGGACAGAAGAAGATCTGAAAGACCAGAAAACTCAGAAAAACTAAAAACTGACACAGAAGTGGTGATGCACCGTTTTCATGTGCAGTCCTTTTGTATAAATAACATGAATTTGGAAACATAGTCTGAGAAAAAGCATCTCATTATTTATGGAGTAATAAATAGGTAACACTGGAACCTGTGTGTAAGCCGCTGTGTGTAAGCCGTTGCACACAGCAGGGTTCTGTGTGCAACGGCTTTCAAGAGAAATCATCAGAAGAAAAACTTACCTGGAATTTTATCACAAAAATCAACATCCAAGATAAACCACTTACTCTTGAAACAAATGCTGTGAGGATGGGGCTGTTCCTCTTCTTTGGGGGGGTGAATTACAGAAAATGCACAGATGCAGGCATGCAGTTGCTAAGGTCCATTTGGGTCCACTGACAGAAATGGTCAAAACTTTCTATTACAATGTGCATTAACTACACCTGTGCCCCTTGGGCAGACTTCAAGCCAACCTTATTAACGTATACCAGGAATAACTACTCATCAGCAGTGTCTGCAGCTGTCCACACAACAGAGTATAATCAACTTGTACATATCAGCAAACTCAGACAAGCTGGCTTCTATAAAAGGACGTGACCTATGATCATCTACCTCAAAGCCGTTTACACACTTTAATTTCAGACAACATTAGGAGAAGTTGGGATTCTGTCCAAAGTAACACACAACACAAATTAGTCTACTTCAGATATATTCTGACTACTGGAAATACTAAAAATTAAAAAAAATAATGAACTAAACATTACATACAATTAAATACATCTAAATACTTAGAAAAATATTCTAAGTATTTAATTAATCTGTGAAAGTCCTGTGAAAACTTTCTTTACACGTAAGAAAGCTTTGACTCTGAGATCATCATCAGTACTGACTTCTTATACTGTATGAAATTTGATAATTCTACTCACGTGGTGGTTGAGTAGAAAGCTGTTGAGGTTTCTGGCCTGATGCAAACTGTTTGGCATCAGCCAGTGAGCTGAAGAGGGCAGCAAAGGGGTTACGGGAGATGTTCTGGTTGTTGTTGCCCTGGTCAGTCATCTCACTGGGGCTCAACAGTCACTCCATCCAAGATCCCAGCCCTAGGGAGTAGATGTTGTTTTAAAAAAAAAATTTTTTTTCAAAAAGGGTAGAGGGTACAGGGCAATTTCAACACACTTAAATGAACAGTATCATCATCACACACAAACACGTGTATTTTTGTTTAGTTTGGTCACTATTATTTTGATTTAATATGCAGATCTTCATGATGTTGGCCACTTTACTGAACTCATCTGTCCAGCACACTCAAGTTCAACATGTTTTACTTGTCAGCACCTTGTTGCCCTCAAGGTACAGTTACACAACCTCAAGTACTATGCACTATTAATGAAGGCAGAGCCTTAAGGGAACCAGTAGCAGTGTTTTAATTTGTCACATGGCTCTCTGGAGGCTAAGTTAAATGCACTTTTTGCACCTTTGTCACACACTGCACCTCCCTCATCTCTCCCTACAAAAATGTTCTGAAAATGACACAATTAACATTCCTTTTAATCTTAAATTGTTAAATTGCAAACACTGCCTTAAAATAACACCTTACTATTTAGGACTTCCCACTTCATAACATTTGTGGTTTTAGCGTATTTAATTCCACAGCTTATTGGTCATCATAACTTTCTTTTCATCTTTACAAGGTAATAGAGTGATTAAATATTATAGTTAGTAAATATTTCAGTGTATTACAGTTAAACGGCAATAATTTTCTACATAGAAAAACTGTTAGTGCCCACCAAGGACATTTTAACTTGATTTAACTTTTGATTTTTTTACTTAATATAAAAGTGTCATATAATGATATTATTCCTACAGCAACGCCATGGCTTTAAGCTCCTCAACACACACAACAGTGAGACAAGTCGAGGCATATATCCAGTGACAATTTAGTAAAACAGGAGCTCCAACAAAGCCAAATATTCAAGAAAACGGTTCCTGCTTAAGGCGGAAACAACAAACTTGATTCACCACTTGAGGGAAAAGCATACAATGAAGTACTACCAGACTATAAAGGAAGAGATTCAAGCAGCTAGTGATGTGAAACCCAAAAGTAATGATGGCACCTTGTTTCAGTGGATTCACACTTTGAATTAGGTAGTACATCATCAGTGACAGGAGCTCATTGGAAAAGAAGGGCGAAGAATGCCCTTCATTTACTTATAAATATACCTGACTGCAAGCATCAATAAAACATTTAGTATGTTTTTTTTCTATTTCATCATAAATATCATTATTGCAAATTTTCTTGAAATACTGAGCAGCTCAAACTGAGTGGCTTGGAGACACTGTTCGAGTGACAAGGCTGAGGTGTTTTGGACATGTGCAGAGGACGGATAGTGGATATATCGGATAAAGGGTGTTGAATATAGAGCTGCCAGGCAAGGAGGAAAAGAGGAAGACCACAGAAGATGATCTCCCTAAAGGGAGCAGTCTGAAGATGAAGAAGCAGCAAATCTTCTTGAAACATCATGATATAATTTAAAGGGAATATCGCCCACCCCTAATTTAAACTGAATAGATCTGTACTAATTCAGATGAAGTTTAGTCTACAATAGCACTGCACTTTGCAAGTTCTCATCGACACACAGAAGAAACCTAAAACAAGTACTTATATGTAAACGCCTTCAACGCCTCCTGCATGCTGTTTCAATGCTACAGTGCTATCAGACAGATATCATATAGAAGGAGTTCACTTTTACTGTAATTCTATTTTTGGATTATTATAGTAAAGTTTTGCACCCTCAAATTGCATTTTAAATGTCTTTAAATAATCTGTACTCACTATTTTTTTCCTATAAAGTGAACATAATGCGTACCAATGAGAGTTAAAGAAGATGGTATGCTGTCTAAACGAGCACTTGTTGTTATTACTATAAAATAAAGTGTACCTCCACGTGTATTAGACATCGTGAGAAGATAACCTGACAAAGAGGACAAAGAGGTCGTGGTCTGCTGAACCCTACCTTCTGATGATGTTAAAAAGTTTTTAGCACGACAAACAGTAACACACCTACACCAACGGTCAAAGTAAACATATGGACTGACCGCCTGTCTAGGCAGTGCTCACCTCTTCCGCAGATTACAGTTACTGTGCGTTGTCACGTTTATCAGTTCAGCACCTTACAGCTTTAACTCTGGCCACTTTACGAAGACAGCTTCCCAGCAAGTTACCTTTACACTGTTCTGAGACAGTCACATCACCTGTTAGCCGTGTTAGTGCTCAGAAGCTGAGCTGCTTGATGGTTTTGTGCTAACTAGCTAGCAGGTGGAGCTAGCAGCCCTGACCGCCCTGCTGGTGCTGCTGCTGCTGCTGCTAAGCTGAGCTGTCATGGGGTCACCACGGCTCGATTTCAACTTTGATGTCATAAACTCAAATGAGGATTTCAGGTATTCTCAACCTAAATAAATATATACAAACGACAAAGACAACTGTCGTACCTGTTTGACGAGAAGTAATGTGTATTTTGATTTTTAAAATTGCTTCAACGAAACCAATGCCAGTTCCTCAGTAAATAGTGAACGTTTTCTTCTTTTTCTTAAAACGGCGGCTGCGAGCTGTATCAGTCCGTTGGCGCCACCGTTCGGTCAGGAGTCATTATTGCATTGGAGAATTTCTTAGCTCGCTTATTTGATCTCATAAACGTGTGTGTGAATGAGAGGGAGACAGGTGGAAATGCGAATACGCAAGGATTACACACATTGTGAATGTGTATGAGTTTCAATACCTGGGCTCAACCATCCAAAGCAGCAGAAGGTGCACAAGAGAGGTGAAGAAGAGACTGCGAGTGGTACTGGACAATGGATTTTGAATATGGAACTCTCAGGCAGGAGGAAAAGAGAAAGACCACAGAGAAAAAATATTTTATTTTATTTTATTTTTTGCCATCCATAAATTTAAAAAAAAATGTGATTTATTATCTAAAAAAAATTGGCCTTAAAATTGGAATTTCAAGTTATTTTCTCAATTCCAACTTATTTTCTCAGACGTTTGGGTTAGTAAGTTGAAATTTTGAGATACCTAACTCAAAATTTTGACTTATGGATGGCAAAAAGCTTTTTTTTCAGTGACAGACCAAGCTTCCATACACATAACCTGAGGTTTGATGCTTTTTTCAGCACTCTGCTGGTGGTAAACACTTGTTTTCTCTATATATTTCTAAACTTTACACTCTCTCTTCTACACTTTTTGACAGTTTATAAAACCATAGTAACCATTTCTGATATCTTTCCAAATATCGACAGTATTAATACCAGCGCCGGTACTGGTATTGGTTCGATATTAATGTGATAAGATCGATACTTTGTTTCTGTCCTCTAAGTTAAAGTTAAAGTTTATAATCTGAAGTTGTGATTTACAGTTGGCAAAACCCCTTTTTCCCCTGCAGCAGAAATAAGCTTCTGCAAGAAAGAGAGAGTAAACAGGGGACAAGAGGAACCAACTAAACAGGCAAAATGCACAACAAAATATATAAAATCATTGCAAGTGAGGTTCAACACAGCAACAAACATGCAATATAAACACACAAATAGTCACAGGATGCAGAATAACTATAAAAGATGTAGAAAGAACAGAATGAGATGCAACCTGAACAAAACTACAAAGTGAGTCTTTGAGTCTTGCTCATTTGTAGAAGTTGTGGTAAGTCTTATACCTTCATTTTCATGTCTCCTCATAAAAATTCCCAGAAGTTTAACTGACTCGCCCACTTTTTTTCCCTACTAAATTACTTGGATTTGTTTATGACGTCTGATCTCAGAGGTCGTTTTACATATTTACATGCAAGTTAATTTCAATGAATTCCCACAGAGCTGCTATCCAAACAAACCCAACATGAACCTAAATTAAAGTCTTTTGCAAAGCAGACAGAGAATCACAATGTCCTACACAGTATTAGCCAGTATTAGTATAATTCTTCCACCCACTCTAATAAGATCTTTATTACCATTAATTTAGAATGAAATACACAGTTGTTGTTGTACGTGTTTGGTTTTGCTTTATACTTAGTTCAGGAACCACAAACACTGATGATAATTTACCCGTCTCTCAACACCTGGAACACCCTGTAAGTTTTCACATTTACAAAACCACACGGCTTTTAGAGTTTTAATAAATCAACACTTCTGAGTAGCAGTGTTATAGGCAGTGAACCTGTGCAACTCTGAACAGAAATTATAAATATTTTTTTAAAAAACCTGATAAAATCTCAGTTGACTGATTTAAGGATTACTTGAAATTATTTAACATGACTGAATTAATTGTAACCACATTAGTGTATTTGTTAGCACTTCAGCTGCAGTTTGTCCAATGTGTCAGATCCTGTCAGCTACGAGACATCTGCCTTCCACTAAAGCCCGGAGTGTTTGCTGGCCATCAACAGAGGGCAGCAGCAGACTTCTTGTTAGGAGCCCATTTCAGACGATCACGCTGCTCAAAAAAATTAAACAAACACTTTAATCAGAGTATTAATCAAGTCAGTTAAACTTCTGGGATATTTGATCAGTGAAGTAGCAGAGGGGGTTGTTAATCAGTTTCAGTGTTAATGAAATTAACAATAGATGCACTAGAGAGGCAACAATGAGACAACCCCCAACACAGAAATGGTTTTACTGGCTATGTTCAGTGTCTCTACTGGTACCATGAAGTCCCTGGTCCCTACAGAGGTTACACAGGTGGTCCAACTCCTCCAGGATGACACATCAACATGTGCCATTGCCAGAAGGTTTGCCATGTCTCCAAGCACGGTTTGAGGAGTATGGAGGAGATTCCAGGAGACAGGCAGTTATTCTAGGAGAACTGGACAGGGTCACAGAAGGTTCTTAACCCATCAGCAGGACAGGTATCTGCTCCTTTGTAGGAGGAACAGGATGAGCACTGCCAGAGCTACAAAATGACCTCGAACAGGTCACTGGTGTGAGTATCTCTGACTAAACAATCAGAAACTGACTTCATGAGGGTGGGCCAAGAACCCAGCACCTACTAGTGAGCCCTGTGCTCGCTGCCCAGCACCGTGAAGCACATTCAGCATTTGCAATAGAATACCAGAATTGGCAGGTCCACCACCAGTGTCCTGTGCTTTTCACAGATGAAAGCAGGTTCACCCTGAGCACATGTGACAGACATGCAAGGGTCTGAAGAAACCATGACCGGTTTTGGTGGTGGGTCAGTGATTATCTTAGGAGGGACACACAGACCTCTACAGGCTAAGCAACGGTACCCTGACTGCCATTAGGTATCAGGATGAAATCCTTGGACACATTGTAAGTCACTACATTTGACTTCAGCCCTCTGTAGGTTGATCATTTTCATTTCCTTCAAGTGATGTAGCCTCCTTTCATTCCTAACAGATTACCCCGTCCTCATATTTGTGTATCGTCTTTAATCTTGCATCTTTTCCCCTATTAAAGCCAGAATATCTTTGGTAAATAACTTTTCACTCATCTTGGTGAGTTTTGAAGATAAACAGTGGACAACAATGAGACCTTACTGAGGATCATTTAATGGTTTATGAAACTTTGTCAGTCCTTCCAGACATGGTCAGTTTGTACAAAGCAGCTTCAATACTGAACAGTGAGTCACATAAAATAGAGTTTCTGCTGTCCACAGATGCATACCACATCAAGGGTCAGACAACATGTTTGATTTTTTTAACTGAAACCATGAGAACAAAATTATAAAAATAACAGATTTCTTCATGTACAAGAAAACATACAATGTTTATCAAACACATTTAGCAACTTTGACAATTAAAAAAAAAACAAAAAAAACCAAACATAACTTCTTACATCCAACATGGTAAAGACAAAGTTGGTACAACTAAAAATGTAGTGTTTAATCACTTACTTCATGAACGTCCTTCTCTTTGATGTGTTAAATCTTAAATTACGTGAACAAGTACTTTCCACTGAGCTACTTATTCACGATTTTACAAAATAGGGCGCGATATTTACAGTCAAACCTTCGATTGTAATTCTGTAAAAATGTTGTCACAGTCTATGTTTTGAGAAGGCTCAGCCTCTCGGTGAAATGTGTTTCAGTCTTTGTTTGCAGTGGCTCCGTTTGTCTTCATGGCTTTTTTTTCCCCTTCTTCACATGATGTACAAGAAGCTCCACTAGTGAGTTCCCTTTGACCTTTTCTCTTGGTGCATCTGCTACACAGTAGTCCAGTAGTGTTCACTATTTGCTGTACTGCACCCCTTTCCCCCTTCTTAACCAGTCCCTCCATGGGGATTGGTTTTTGTCCTGATCACAGTCTGAATTCCAGGAGGAGGCCGACGACTGGCGTGACCATGTGGAGGCCGTCCTGCTGGGTCTGCGAAAGAATGACATGCTGTTGTTGGAGGTGGGCTTCTTCTGAGGCTGCTCCAACTGCTGCTGCGACTTGAGCTGCTGGTTGATGAAGATCTGGATGTCATCCTGGGGAAAGGTGGGGAGGAAGAGGAAATGAGCAGCAAGTCTTAGGAGCAGGGACTCAGTCTGGTATCCCATAATTGGCAAAGATAACGTGTCAGCACTGAAATCGTAGTATTAATGATAACTAGTTTGCTTCTGTCCCATGAGAAAACCAACAAAGTACTGACTCTTAAAAAAAAAATGGAGCTCCCAGGCAGGAGGAAAAGAGGAAAACCTCAGAGAAGATTCATTATTGTGGTAAAGCAGAGGTGGGAACACTCCAGGCCTCAAGGGCTGGTGTCCTGCAGGTTTTAGATATCACCCTGGTCAACACGGCTGAATCAAATGATTAGTTCATTACCAGGCCTCTGGAGAACTTCAAGACATGTTGAGGAGGTAATTTAGCCATTTAAATCAGCTGTGTTGGATCAAGGACACATCTAAAACCTGCAGGACACCGGCCCTTGAGGCCTGGAGTTCCCCCACCCCTGTGGTAAAGGATGACATGCAGAGGGTGGTGTGACAGAGGAGGATGGTAGGGATAGGGTGAGGTGGAGGCAGATGATCTGCTGTTGCGACTCCTAAAGGGAGAATTCGGAGGAGGAGGAAAAAGAAAAACTATACTGGTTTAAAGCTATTGATCACAGTCTTCAAATCAAACCACTGGAAGATGGATCGAGACAGTGTGCTTTTAAGCATATTTGTTCATAATAGTAAAAAGAGGTTATAAAACAACTTCCTTTGTCAGCATTCAGATTCATTAAATCTACGAAGTTCTGAAGGTCCAATAAAGTAAGTGGTGAGTGTCTATGAGAAGTCTGACTTCCATTTGAGTAAAAGACTTTTTCTTTGCACGACTTTTGTATTAAATAATTGTGTATATTAAACTTAAAATTGCTTTATTTTTTTTAAAATAAGAATTTATATACTTTTACAGAAGAACATGTTGTGGCTGCTAAGAAACACAATATTTAAAGAAGTGACTCAGTGATTTGCTCTAAATATTATCTGCATTATGTTCATCAGAGCATGAAGGCTCAGACACTGAGGCAGATGGCTCAGCTTGGCATAATTACTCAGCAGCAGAAGGGCTCAGAGACACATGCCGCTCTTATCCCTCCAAACTGTCAGGACATGGAGAGATATGATGGCGCCTGTCTCCAACTTTCTACTCTGGAATCTCAGACCGATACATCCATCTCAAACGCGGGCAGTGCCTTTCAGAATGTGGCCTTCCCATCAGTGACGCAGGTGATTAAATGTAATAAGAATGTGATGAAGAAGAAGGCCCTCCAACAGGCTAAGAGATGATAGAACAGTGTGACAAAGTGATGCGAGAAAGATCATTAGACTGGAGGTCTACAGAGAAAAGTGAGGGGTTTACCTGCCAGGCCTCCAGCTCCTGTGACAGCTCCAGTTTGCGTTGGATGGCTTCCAGTAACTGGTTGTTGAGAGACATCATATCGTTTTTACTTCTCACCAGCTCTTCTTCCATCCGGTTTTTCCTACAAAGAAGTCACACAAAGATTTTTAAAGTAAGGATTTTCACACCCATCACAGTTTCAAACTCAGAGTTCAGGCTAACAGATGAGCCATCCTCGGGAACTAGGAATGACTGTTTTTCAGTTTTAAAAACATAACACATGTAATCTGGAAATCTTGAATTGGAAAAATAAACTCATTACTTACTTGGCAATGGCTTCGTCTCGGTCTTTGATGGCCTGTTGGACGACTTCAGTTTGATCTTGAATGCTCTGCATCTTCTGCATCAGTTCAGCATTTTCTTGCTGCAGCTGCACGTTCTGCAGGAAGACCATACAAGGCCTTTAGACCACAGTATAAAATACTACATAATGAATGTTTATCTGTTTGTCAAATGCAATTCTGAGGTACAAATGAATCAAAAATTAAGCCTCAGCTGCAGTAAAAGTGCACTCAAATATCTCTGAATGTAGATATCGCATCAAGATCAGCAGGGTCAGCACTGGTGCAACCTTTTTGTCATATAATGGTTTGCTGCCACAGGTGCTGTCCCTCTTTGACAGACACGTCTGTTCATCATTTGGTTACCTGATCTCTCAGCTCCTGTATCGTGCTCAGATTCCCACTCTCATCACCCGTCGTTTGGACAAAACCCTGATTCAACTCCTGGGACAGAGGCATTAACAGAGAGATCAGGTGTCAGCAGTGTGTGCACCAAAAGGACTTTCTGTGGTGTTGGCCTACTTGTGGAGGTGCACTCGGGGAGGAAGGGGTGAAGCTGGCCCCTTTAGTTACACTGACAAACTCATGTTACTGCTCTGAGTGTAAGATAAATGCCACAAGACACAACTGGACTATTGTAAATGCTCACGCAAAGCAATCTGTCCTGTGCGAAGACCCTGTGG
Organism: Tylochromis polylepis; assembly: GCA_015107715.1. Lineage (NCBI taxonomy): Eukaryota > Metazoa > Chordata > Actinopteri > Cichliformes > Cichlidae > Tylochromis > Tylochromis polylepis. The sequence goes on from VVHJ01005555.1 coordinate 57,575, forward strand.
TGCCTCTAACAGCCACTGGGGGGTAGATAGGTTGGATGGTTATAGTATGTGAGCAGGCTGCTTTCTGGATCTATGATTTAAGCTTTTCCTGCATCTGCGTCCGACCTCTAGCAAAGAAAAAACAAAGTAAGGAAATAACTCTGCTTTCAGTACAATTATCTCTCACTGTACAACAGAAAGAGGTGCAGTGTTGGAGTGTGAAACATTGCATCTCTCACCTGTAAGTTGTGTGTTTGAAAAGGAATAAATGTGCTCTGCCCTGCTGGTACAGCCCAGCATTTCTTAGACTTCAGAGCTTCAGATTGTTTTGTGTACATTTCTTTTATGATTTGAGGATATGATAAAACCTACAGTCTACTATTCCCATCCTTCTTGTATTTCAAACAACAAGGTCAGCCTTTTGTTTGCATTTCCTCTCCCTGCCCCATTTGCTGTCTGTGTGCGTGCAGCTCACCTGTGGCCTGGATGCCTGTGAAAGAGTTTGAGCCACTCCCTTCAGCCGATGCAGCATGGCCTTCAGGTCTTCCTGCTGATCAGCGACATCTGACTGCTCTGAGCCGTTCAGCTCCTGGGTCAGCGGGAGGAGTAACTGAAGGATGGACCCCATTTCTTGCGTTAACTAAGAAAAACAAAGGAAATGTGATGATATATCCTTGCTGTGAATTTTAAAATAGTGTCACCCGCATAAACACATCAACCTTTTGTTTAAAATATTAAACGTGCAACAAAATTTATACAGCTTGGAGGCTGCTGCTCGAAATCTGACTTACAGTTAGGTCCATACACTCTTTGCCTTACCACACCATCACAGTGGATTTTAAATCAAGCAATCAAGATGCGATTGAAGTACAGACTTTCAGCTTTAATTCAAGGGGTTTAACAAAAGTATTGAATTAACTGCTTAGGAATTACAGACTTTTTCATAGAATCCTTTGCAGTCAATGAAGTCTGGAAGCCACAGACATCACCAGATCCTGTGTTTCCTCCCTTGAGATGCTCTGCCAGGCCTCTGTTGGGTTGAGATCAGGTGACTGACTTGGCCATTGAAAAATATCCTATTTCTTTGTCTTGGGTTGCTTTTATAATATGCTTTATATTTCACAGTTCACCCTACTGCTGCTTTGGACCCAACTGTACATTAAAAGGAGTTTCTGTGTGTTATATATTTCCATGAAAAGTAAACTATCCCTAATAAAAAGTAATTTCTTCTTCTCTGTTCCTGTCGGGATTCCCCATCTTCTTCTCACATGACTTGAATGACATCGTGTATTTATACGACTGGAGGAGTGAGCTTTACCTCATGGGCATATTTAACCTACCTGAGTCATGCGTATCACGTGACAGTGCCTATCTGATCATAACAAAAATAGCTAAACAGGAACAGTTTCAGGTGATAAAACAGTCACAGTCGTTTGCATAAGTTTCAACACCCCTGACTCTGAGAAAATTATATATTTAATAGATAATAAAATCAGCCTGAGTGAAAAAAAAATGCTTATATGCTTAAAAATTGAACAGTAATTGTGGCTGGCACAAAAATAATGGGCTTTATGTTTTAGTGAGGTATTGCCATCATATACCCCACACGTGACAACAATGTGGAAAGTCTCCGACAATGTGGTAACGACGAACAGGAAATGTGACTCAAGAGTGCAGCAACACAACAATAACAGCAGACACACGGACGGTGAGAAGATGTTTTCTGCTCTCTCCCAGACACAACTCAAACACGTGACTTCTGCACCAGTCCTCATCCAGGACTTCACTCTGTACAATCAAGAGCTTTACGCCTTCTCCTCACAAAATGTGTCTTCACAGCAAACACTCTGTCACACTGTCACCAAGAACTCGCACAACATGTTCTGTCATGGTGTCCCTCTCTATAGAGACAGCTACCGTGCTTTTGCGGCGACAATTTCAAACGCTGCCCAAAATTCAGAGTATAGATGATGTATTTCTGGTGCTATAAATGTGCAATCTCATTCTCAGGAAAGATGTGACTTAATAATTTCATTTCCAGTCACCACAGGAACACAGTTTCCCCTCAAAACGCACATGACCTGTGAATCATTGCAGGCATACTGTAGCAGCAAAAGCCAACCACAGTATGGAGATAAAGTCAGTGCAGCTGTTCCCACACAGAGCTTGAGTGTTTTTCCAATTTTGTCTTGCACACTGACTTGAAAGCATTCACATCAGTGCTATAAGAGGAATTTTAAACTTTTTCTAATCCTTTTTTACCTGCTGCTAAGCATGTTTGTGCTTTACATTACGTATAATTTTAGATCATAATACTGATACAGGATACTGTATCAGTATCAGAACACATTACAATGTTGCAAAAAATGGAGGTTAAAAAAAAAAAGTCATGCTTATTGCACCCAGAGATACTAAAATGCCAACAATACAAATGTATAAGCATTATAAAACAATACAGTGCATATACTGTATACGGTATAAACCACCTAAATATACTGCTATAACAATAAAACTGGTTCTTGGTGAAAACAGTGCAATCTTTTCCTGTTTCACTGAAAAACAACAACATAAACAAAATGCATATATTGGTTTTGGAGCTGCTGTTTTTGTTTTCCCCTCCCAAAAATCTTTGATGTAAAGAGCTTCATCAGTCAGGTTATAATTCCAGCTTCACTGGAATCTGTTTGGTTTTTTTTGCCTGCACTGACCCAGATGGTACAAACTGTCATATCATAAAAGGAGCAATGCTGTGATGTTGTCTTGTTTTCATTAATGTTGAAAGTCTTAATATTGTTGAAAGTGTCTTAATATTATTAATTTAGATTAAAAACTTAAAGCATTTACAGCATGCAACCTTCCAAATAGAGCAATGGTAGGGACCCATCAGCTAAAATGGTCACTTGTTGGGGCCTTCCAGTGTAGACAGATAACAGATAACGGATATTGTGTTCAAGATTTCCTGTTATTCTGTATATTAACATGCAGACATCAGTTTATAGAGATTTCACCCTGATTATATAGTATTCACTTAAAAGAATAAATTATAAATTATTCCTGCTGCTTCAAGGGCCGGGGACAAATGAGTAAACTTGAGAACAGCTGGGGACTGTAGTTTTGACCAATCATCATCCAAACAGGAGAAAATTAAGTTGGTAGGCAACTCCAGGCCTCAAGTGCCAGTGTCGTGCAGGTTTTAGATGTGTCCTTGATCCAGCACAGCTGATTCAAATTGCTAAATTACCTCCTCAACATGTCTTGAAATTCTCCAGAGCCCTGGTGATGAACTAATCATTTGATTCAGGTGTGTTGACCCAGGGTGATATCTAAAACCTGCAGGACACTGGCACTTGAGGCCTGGAGTTGCCTACCCCTGGAGTAACTTTTAAGCTGTGGACTGATAGATAATCGGTACTCAAATAAGTATTAAAGGAGCAGGATTGTTTATGTGAGGCTAACACAGACAGTAAAATTGTCATGTCTCTCTCCTGCTAGTTTTAAGATCATCTGCACTTGATTACAATGATATTGTGCATCTACATGCGTCCCCCTGCATTCATTTCTCACTCATCATTCTGTCTTCTAAGTGGAGTGGTCCTCCTTTGCAATTAGAAGAGAGTAGCATTTCATGATGTTTATGTATAAGGTCACGAGACATCTTACCATTAGCTTTACTCTTATTCACAGTGAACTTTACATTTTTAAATTAAATTTAAGTACTTCAATCAGCCACATGACGCATGTTTTGGATGTTTTGTTTTGTTTTGAATAAAACAATATGCTTTGACTGTATTAATCAGTAACCTACCCCTTCTGTGCTGACTCCGAGGCCCGTTGTCTCCAGGCTACCTTCCAGCTCAGACAGCAGGGAAGTGTCGCCATAGCTCCTGGCTTCCT